>CAKNWU010327318.1:0-17337 GCA_932072015.1 Andricus quercustozae
TTTCAAACCAGGTGAGAAGATACACACTGATGTCTGCGGCCCGATGCAGGTAGAATCTCCTCGAGGATCTCGTTATTTTCTCCTGTTTAAAGATAATTCGTCGACTTTAAGAAAGGTATATTTTTTGAAATATAAATCGGAATTCATCGAAAAATTAAAGGAATTTGAAAACTTGGTATTCACGCAAACAGGAAATAAAATCAAAATATTACGCTCAGACAATGGGAGAGAATATACCTCAGATGAGTTCAACAAATTCGTGAAAGATAAAGGCATTATTCACGAATTTTCATCCGCATACATTCACGAGCTAAATGGTCCAGCCGAACGAGAGATAAGAACAATTGTTGAAAGCGCTCGCACAATGTTGTTAAATAGAAAAGTGGATTCAAAGCTATGAACAGAAGCAGTAAACACAGCATGCTATTTGTTAAACCGTGTTATTTTGCAACAAGGAGAAACAAAAACGCCTTTCGAAAAGTGGGTTAATCGAAAACCAAAGCTTAAACATTTTCGAGTGTTCGGCTCTGACGCATTTATGCATGTTCCAAAAGAGAAGAGAAAAAAACTTGATGCTAAAAGCAAGAAAGTAATCATCGTGGGATTTGACGGAGAATCAACGAATTACAGACTGTGGGATAAAGAACATCAGAAGATACATGTCACCAGCGACGTGGTCTTTAATGAGAAGAGCAGCTCTTTCCAACAAAGTAACGAAGAAGACGTTTTCCAGTGTGTAATAGACTTCGATGACGAAATTAATATTGAAAATGAAGGAAGAAATGCGCCGAACAACAATGAAGATGCAGCTGGAAATTTGCAGCTTGAGGAACAACATTGGCCAGACAACAATCAAGAAGACCAGGCAGATCAAGAAGTAGACAACAATCCCGAGGGTCGCGCAAGACAGTTGCGAGATCGACGTTTATTGCAACCCCCTGAAAGGTATGGTTTGCCAGTAGCTTTTATTGCGGACACAGCGGTCCCTACGACGTACAGAGAGGCGATGTCTTCCCCAGATGCAGAAAAATGGATTTCTGCAGTAAATAAAGAAATTAGTGCAGGAAGCAATGGGTTGTAAATGGGTATTTGCACTTAAAAATAATGATAACGCAAAGAGGTATAAGGCAAGACTTGTAGCGAAAGGTTTCGCTCAACGAAAAGGAGTCGATTACTTTGAGACGTTTCTTCCTGTCGTACGCTAAGAGTCCATTAGAATTCTTTTAGCAATTGCTGCTGAGAAGAATTATGAAATTTCAAAATTTGACATAAAGACTGCGTTTCTCTATGGAGATCTACAAGAAAATATCTACTTGGAGCAGCCTGAGGGCTGAATCAAGGAAGATAAGAATAATTTTGTTTACAAACTGCATCGCAGTCTTTATGGTTTGAATTCATAGAAAGCGATAAATGCGTGTTTATAGGTATTGTGCGTAATATTGTACTATACCTTGCATTGTATGTTGACGACTGTTTGTTAATTAGCGAAAGTGAGGAAGCAATAAATGAGGTTTTGCTATATTTAAAACAAACTTTTGAGATAACGTCGGGTGAAGCAAACGAATTTCTTGGTTTAGAAATAACAAGAGATCGCGCAAATCGAGTCCTAAAGATCAGTCAATTGTCGTATATTGACAAATTAATTGAAAGATTTATAATTAATGAAGCAAAACCGTCAAGTATACCCGCGGAACCCGGTTTGAATCTTTGTAAATCAGTTAACCAAGGAGAACTTAACGCGCCTTATCGTGAATCAATAGGCTCTCTTTTATTTGCAGCAAGAGTGTCTCGTCCTGACATAGAGTATGCAGTGAATTATGCGAGTCAATTTTTATACGCTTTCGGAAAAGAGCATTAGCTAGCTGTGAAGCAAATAATTCGCTATTTGATTGGGACGCGCGATTTTGGAATAGTCTTTGGAAATTGTAAATATCCTTTTAAAATTGAAGGGTATACTGATGCAGATTATGCCGGTTGTGTTGAGACGCGAAAATCGAGGAGTGGTTTGGTGTACATGTTGAACGGTGGGCCAATCACTTGATCAAGTCAGCGTCAAAGAATACTGACTCTATCGACCACCGAAGCGGACTACGTTGCACTTACTCACGGAGCGAAAGAAGTTATTTGGCTTCGCTAAATGCTTAATGAATTAAAGCTAGACTGCAAAACTGTACCTATTTTTGTAGATAATCAGTCGGCTATAAAGCTAGCTAATAATGCGGAATTTCACAAGCGGTCGAAGCATATCGATGTACGATTCCATTTTATATGCAAAACAGTCGAAAAGAAGGAGATTGAAATACATTATGTTTAATCAAAATATCAATATGCTGATATTATTACGAAGCCGCTAGCTAAGCACCAATGTTGTTTTCTTCGAGATTGCTTGCATGTATTAGGCAGTATAAAATAAGTGGGAGTATTAAATTTTGTGTATTTTATGCCTGTCTAAGGCTTAGCAATAACAATAAGATAACCGTTAGGTCCCTTTTCCTCTCTAGCATTCGCGCTCTCTCCGAATCTGCGGAGCACATGGGCCTAATCGCTTAAGTACGGTCTTACGGCCTACGTGCCGTCCCTGAATTTTCTGTTATAATACTCTCTGCACTTTAAGTTTGCGTAGGCTTGCATGCCACTGCCAGATTTTCGTTCTTCTATTTTCTATATAAGCCTAGCAGGCCCGGAAGGGAAACCGACCTTTTTCGTTGAGTCAGTCGAATCGTGAACTGAGTACGAGCAAGATCGTCCATGCTACTCAAGAGCACTTTTAATACATTCATGTACCTTTTCTTATTGACTAAATAAAATTACTTTGCTGGAACCGTTGAGTTATTTATTTTCTATTAAATAATTCAATAGGTTTAATAAGGCAGGCTATTACAGAAATAATTCCACGGTCTGAGGAAATCTCTCAATTAAGAACATGATCGTCTGTCAGGCATGGAAACTGACGTTTTCAGATAATTCTAATTTTATTCGACATTTAAATAAATCTCATTCACATTTGAAAGAACTTCTTTGTGCAGAAGACAACTGCCAGCAATCGTTTGTTTTACTCGATAGCTTTATTAAACACATAAGAAGGAAACATGCAGTTGTCAATGCAAATTCTGTTCCTACATTGCAGAATCCTTCACTATCATTTGAAGATTCTTGGAATTTTCAAAGTGATGATGAATCTGCTTTAGGGTGACCATAATTGATTTTCGAAAAGTAGGACAAAAAGCTTTGAAAAATGAGGACAAAGTAGGATCGTTACAAATGTTTAAAGTTCTTCAAAATAGTCCCCTCCTACAGCAATACACTCGTAGAGACGTGTCTGCCATGCCTGCAAGGCACTCTTAAAATCCTCAGCCTGAATGCCTTTTAAATGCCTTGTAACATGAGCTTGAATGTTTTCCACGGACTCTTTGAACCCTTGTGCCCTCTTTGAACGTCTTGTGCCATCTATGGGTTGGTTTTATTGACAAACAATCATCCTCGAAGACCTCTTGAAGCATCCAGTAGGTTTCCGTAGCATTCTTCCCAAACCGCACGCAAAATTTGATGGCGTATCGTTGTTCGAGCGAACCCTCCATCACGCAGTGTTACACCTTTTAAAAACATGCTTCACGCGGAACCACGTCCTGACGCTCCCACTGATCGTAGCTAACTTAGCCCGGGTGCGTTTGAAAGAACAGACCCCCCACTACTTTTTCCAGCCCAGCGGAGCGTGCTGCGCTGGATATTCGCATCAGAGTACAGTCATGTGCATTACTTTTATAATGAACCCTGTATATAGAATTAGAAATCCGGGCAATATTATCAAAAAATATTGGCCATCGATATATAGTATGGACCTCTAGCTACGGCCATCGTAAGTGGAATAGGGAATAGAAAGAGAAGTAAAATCGAGAAAGTCGACCTGTCCTTTTCTAAGGATAGCGATTGGTCGATCGTTCTTTTTCTATGAAAGCAGATGGAAGATGAGTAGTACAAAAAAAGGTCCAAAAGTTGATTCAAAAATAAAAATTTATCATTTGAAAAATCCGGAGAAAAACCCGGACAAAGTACAAAATCCTGTAGAGCAACTCACACTAGCTCTAAAATGACGACATTTCCGGGGAAATCCGGACGGATGGTCACCTTAATCTGTCTCAGAAGATACTTTTAATTTAGTAGAAGAATCTTCTGAGTCGAGCGACTGTGATTCAGATATTGATTTGTTTTGGGATGTTGGCGCTTCAGAACCAGTTATAAACGTTTCAGATTCTTCAAATTAAGAAGATGATGAGTCTATCAAATTTGCAGGAAAATTACACCAGTATCCAGATGTACCAAGAAAACGAGTCAATAGTGTGACAGCTGATGCCTCGCAATTATTTATAAAGACGTGAAATTCAGGACAAAACGAAGTTTGCAGACGCTTAAAAATTTTAGGTGCAAATGAACAATACTTATCTGAAATACAGGTCGTTTTCAAAACTTTGGCAAAGCCGTTTCAAAACATGAAAACTGAAAAACAACGTTTATCACATTTAAGATTTTACGACACATTTATATTACCAGATAATTATAAACTCAGAGAAAGAACAGAATTTAAGTCAAGACCTACAGGAACCAGACGCGAAGAAGTTCCAGTTGTGGGGCAATTCATTCAAATTCGAAGAGCGTTCAAGAAGTTTTTTGAAATGCCCGGTATATTCGATAAAACCATGAAATATATTAAGCGTGTAAACTCTTGCAATGAAATTCTATCGAAAATTGTCCAAAGTTCTTTTTGGACTGAAAAATGTGCTCGATACGGGAATAAAATTGTTCTTCCACTTTTAATGTATTTTGACGATTATGAGAACAATAAGGCGTTGAATGCTTACCGCCAGATTTTGCATAAAAAATTGAAAATATTTTTCTATTTATTCTCTTCACCACTCTATATCAGAATACCTTCAAAAATTCAATCGTTTTTGAAAAAGTAGTAAAAGAACTTAAAGTTCTCCAAGATGAAGGAATTGAAATAAATCCTCCCGTTGGGGAAGATTAGATTTAGATTTCGATTTAGCTTTGATCATAGGTGATAATCTTGGTCTTTACTCCATATTCGGTTTTGTAGAAAGTTTCAGAGCAAACAAATTTTGCCGGTTTTGTTTGCTTGATTATATAAATATTAATAAAGTATTCATGGAAAGCGACTGTCTACTTCGTGAATTTGCCAATTATGAATTATGGCAACGGCCATACCACGCTGGAAACACCAGTTCCCGTTAGATCACTGAAGTTAAGCAGTGTTGGGCGCGGTTAGTACTTGGATGGGTGACCGTCTGATACTACTGCGTTGCCGTTGAATATGAATCCTTAAAATCAAAAAAAGATCCATCTTTATAAGGTATTAAAGAAACTTGCGTCTTCAACAAAATCCCTGGTTTTCACGTAACCAACAACCCAGCATTGGATGTAAAGCACGAATTTTTATGGGGTGCATATCGTTATGATCTTGCAAATTTGTGGCATTATTTAATTTACGTTCGTAAATACTTTACCCTTGTTAAGCTAAATAGTAAGCTGCGTGCTCTTTATTACGGCTCAAAGAAAAATACGAACAAACCTCCTGAGATTTTGGAGACACATTTAAAAAAAAGTGAATTATTTTTTCCTGTGCTGAGATGTTGAATTTGGGAAAGAATTTAAATTTAAGGTCCGGATAAGCAAATCCTATCAGGCCCTTATAGTGTTTCGTAACGCTCGGAATTAAAAGGGCAGTAAGTGGCCACCTTATAAGGTCCATGTCAGGCAGTTTTTTTTTGCGCCTTTAAAATAATTAAGCTCCTTAGCAGGACCTTATTTATTTAGTGTCAAATCCCTTAATTATTTCTTTTTGAACAAATATAAAAATAGGTATTTTGAATTTGAAATGTATTATTTTATTAAAATACATATTATCACATACAAAATACATTTTATCACATACAATAACATATTCTAGAATCATTTGTAATACTTTTCTTTATAAATACGTATTAATAATATTAATTAATAATTCTGTCTTAAGTGTGTAACTTTGGTTGATCTAAGTCCATAAATTATATCTAAATCGCACAAAACCCATAGTAATCTCGAAAAAAATAATACTATGTTTATGAATATATTCTTGAAAGTTTAGTGTACGAGTACTAATCTGATCTCGAGGCTGATCCTTCATCTTCATCTTCCGGTGGATGATCTACTCCATCTTCGGCTTCTCCAATGGCAAGGTCCTCTGGAATGTCATAGGCAGAAAATTTCAAAACTTATTGCTGATTTAAGGTGAAAAAAGTTTGATCAGAAAATGTTAGCCGATTTAAAGGAAATAGATGTGTAGTTCGAAATATGACACTGACACCAACCTAAAATTGGAGCGGGCTCGGCTGCAGATTCAGATGAAAAAATCAATTTATAGTTTTAAAAAACATGCTCCTGAGATATTGAGTTTATGAATGTGGGGAGACAAAGTTTGATGTAAAAAGTTAACCAGTTCCGAGAAAATCGACCGAGAATGGTGACTCTAGAATTTTACAGGGTTTGAAAATCGGTTTGCGGTAGCGATTAAAGGCAGAATTGTTAATTTTTTACAAAAATAAAAATATGCTTTCGAGACGTGGGGGTGTTGAATGAGAATTAAAAAATGTTAATCCAAAACATTTATTTGGTTCGGAGGAAATGAAATTTGTGTGTGACGGTGTCACCGTGTGGCAAGACTGCTTCTTTGTTTTTTCGCCCTTAGAATCAATTAAATGTAATTGTGTTTATATTTGATTTGACTCTACTTGGAATGCATGTTGTTGGTGAATGAAAAACAAACTAATTACATCATAAAAACTTCGTATTTTTGAAAAAAATATAATTTTAAAAGTTTTCAAGTTTTAGGTTAGGATGGCACTGGTATTTCACTTTAAAAAATTTGCTATGTCCATTTCAAGTGATAATTTTATAAAAAGATATTCATTGTACATTCAACTGCTCATGAAAATACAATTAAATTAATGAATTTTCATCGTCTTACGTTTTGAAACTTTTGCAGTTCTAATCGAACCAGAATCAGAGTCACTTGAAGAATTCAAGACCTCCAAGGTATCCATTGATTTAAACGCATTTGTATACAATGCATATAATTAGATATTTAATTTAGAAAACGTAATGATGTTGAAATGACCATTAGTATAGGCGACACACGCGGACGAATAGAGAATTAATAGAGGCGCCCTTATTCGAATCCTGTTATAGGGCCAAACGAAAATCAGATTTCCGTTACTTAATAAAAAAGGAAATTTATCCCGGCTTTATTTGGACCTGATCAGGGCCCTAAATACGAAAATGATCAGACCACCTTACCTAATAATTAGGGCAACCTATCCGGACATTATTCGGACCTAGTCAGGGCCGTAAATACGGCCTTTTATCAGATGGCTTTACTTATAAATAAGGACACCTTATCCGGGCCTCATTTGTGCCTGATCAGGGCCGCTGTACACATTTTAAAATCAGGCAACCTTATCAGGGCCTAGTACGAGCCTTTTTTTAAATAAGGCTAAAAAAGGCATTTTCCGCACGGGCAACATTAAATTTCCCTCTATGTCAATTGGTCTGCCAATGAAACTTGATATGTGAAGAAATTGTTTGTAACAGTTTAATTTTTTGTAGAATAAAGTAATATACTGTGAAATTTGTTTCAAATAATAGTTCATAATTATAAAATACAATTTATCATATAATATTTATGATTTCTAAGTTCTGCTTGAGCTCGTCTGTTGAATCTCGCGCTTCGCATTCGATATAATATATGGGTAATTGTCAAATTGGAGCCAGACTTAAAGTCCCAGTAATACAACATTATCTTAGAAACTGGTACTGATTTTTTTTAAATTAAATAAATAGTTATTATCATCCTCTACAAAATGGTCATTTCTTTTTTTTTATTTGCGTTCCGATTATCTACAAGGATAAACTGTTTTTATCCTTTTTTGAGACAGTAACCTGAAAAACGTTCAACTTATCAAGTTTGTAAACTTTAGATGTACATGAATTTAATTTATGCACATTTTTCAAGTCAAATAAATAATATTGTAAAAACCTTAAATTCTGTCCTACGATTTTTCTCATTTCAGAAATCATTACCGTACGTATTTTTATCTAGTAAAATATTGTAGTTACAATTGAGTAATAAATACATAAATATTAAGCGTATCGTTTCATACAAGATTCTATCAAATTGAGCCTTAAATATTAATTCTTTTTTTTGTGAATCCGATATTAAAACTGAAATGTGCATTTTGACAACAAAAGCATCATTACCGTACGTGAGTTAAAAAACAGTTTCGAAGTGAACAAAAATTATAAAAACCATTCCGTTACTTGCTCAGCGGTGTTTTCTTTCATAAGTAGGTGACTTTTTATGGTTAGAATCTGTTATTTTTTTATAAATATTAAAAAAGGCTAAAGTTCATCAATTTTCTCGCATCATTCCCGTACGGTACAGTAGAGGAGTGTACGACCGCTTATATGCGCGTGCGCGTGGATCAGCGGGGCCGGTTTGTTTTCTGTTTCGTAGCCTCTATTTATAAATATACATATCTCAAGAATTGAGCTAAATAAGTTAATTAGAAAGAAAGAAATGTGTTACAAATTATATTACAGCACAAGTAGGTTAGATTTGTTATTAATAATATACTTATACTTTATGTAATTTTTATTCACAATTGTGACAAATTAATAAATTGTGTAGGTTTCAAATTTGATATGTAGCCGCAGTCTCAACCGTCTCAATAAAAAGTAGAACTTCTCATTAAATTAAAAAAAAATAATAATCTACAATAGTTAAATATTTCTTTTTTCTAAATGGCATGCGTTACAGTATTCATTTTTGAACTTTTTAAAAGCTCTTGCTCTCTTTCATCAAACTCCCAACCTCAAATCCACTTTCCGTATTTCATGTAAAAATTTAATTATTATTTCTTATTTTAAAAACTGCCCCTTTTGGATTTTAAATTTTTAGATCTGATATGATCGATTTCCGTTATGAAATATTTGATTCCTAATAATAATGTGATTGCCACTGTAGATGCTAAAATGTGCATACCATTGAAAAGTAAAGGTCAAAATATCGACCATTGTAATTTGGTGCTTATTAATTATCTTTTCTTAAAGCTCCTTCGGCTTTAACCAACCCATTCTCATCACGTATCTCGTGCTTCTCACTAAATTTTTTCCAAAATGCGAACTTTTCTGCATAAAAACCTACTTATTTCTATACCTCGGTCCGGGACTATTTTTGCAAATATTGCAAAATAAAGTAATAACTTTCTTTTTCATGGTTACTTCAATATTTGTTCTTTACCTTGCATTATTTTTATATTCAGCCAGCCTGACAAATGTATCATTTCACTAAATATATTTTTTCCCATTTATAATATGCATTGGTATTGAAACAGACGTATTTTCATTGTCTTGTTTTCATAATTTAAGAAAGTTCGCATTCTATCAGAAATCAAAACAGTTTTTTTATTAAACGTTTTATTGCATCTTGTATCATGTTTCCATAAATTTAACTTGTTTATTTTGAATTTTATATTTTACGATTTACACAAAGCATACCCCATGACCTAGCGTAAAATGATTCTAAGCAAATTTTGACATATAATGTTAGGCGAAGAATTTTCTTGAATAAAATTTTATTATATCTTGTGTCGTTCTTCCAAAAAGTTATCCTTTTTTTTTTTGGTTTTGATGTATTTTTATAACAAAAGTTTATAACTTTTCTCCTAAAATCCTTTCTCCAAAAATTTAATTTTTCAAATTTTAATGTTTTTTTTTACGATTAAAACAAAACCAGCGCGTTCTATATCTAAAAAATTATTAATAACAAATTTGTAGATATTTTTTGGAGAAACAACTTTTATCTATAATTTTTTTTAATTTCTTCTATCGCTTTTCCAAAAATTTCATTTGTTTAGTTTTATGTTATTTTTTGCGATTAAAACAAAAACTACGCGTCCTACGAAAAAAAGTAATAAAAAATGTATAGCTCTTTTTTGGAAAAACAACTGTTCTCCATTTTTTTTCGTACCTTGTGTCGTTTTTCCAAAAATTTTATTTTTTTTATTTTATTTTTGACGATTACAACAAAAATAACGCGTACTATTAAAAAATTATCAATGAAAAATTTATAGTTCTTTTTGGGGTGAATAACTTTTCTCTTCTAATTTTTTTGTACCTTGTGTCGTTTTTCCAAAATTTTTATTTTTTTATTTTTAATGTTATTTTTTATGATTAAAACAAAAACTACGCGTCATATCAAAAAGTAATTAGTTACAAATTTGTATTTCATTAATTTGTTTTTCGGATTCAAGGGATCTCGAAGCGTGGAGATTTAAATAAATCCGCGAGTCAGTATTTACATAAAAGTAACACATTCTCAGTATGATGAGAATGTAATGAATAGTTAATCGAAACTTCTATTTTGTATTGAAAATTATTTTTTCACTCAAATTATAATTAATTTGAATTTGTTTTTCTTTCATGACTGAATAATCTCTTTTGGTTAAAAATTCAACTATTTACTTACAAATTTGTCTTTTTCGGTTTGAAAATTCATCTCGTATGGTAGAAATTTCACCTTTTTTGGTTCAAAATGCAACTAGTTAGTTAAAAATTATTCTGCTTTGGATGAGGATTCAACTGTTTTGTTGAAAATTTGTCTTTTTTGGATGAATTTAAATGATTTGGATTTAAAATTGAAATCCCTTTTCATTGAAATATCAACTATTATATTTTTTGTTAAGAATTCATCTTTTTGGGTTGAACATTCAACTACATGGTTTTAAGTTGAACTCCTTTATTAAAAATTCATTTTTTTTCTGAAGACTCATTTATTTTGGAAAATTCATCTCTTTGGTTGAAAATGTAACTATTTTGATTGAAATTCGCTTTTTTTATAAAAATTAATCCGTTAGGTTAAAAATGCAAATACTTGGCTAAAAGTTGAACTACTTTGTTAAAAGTTCGCTTTTTGGTTGTTAACTAAGCATCATTTTAGTTCAAAATTCATCTCTTTGGTTGACAATGTAAGTATTTGGTTGATAATTTGTCTTTTTGGTAGAAAATTAATCTTATTGGTAAAAAATTCATGTACTTGATAGAATTTCAACTTTTTGGTTAAAACTGAAATTTTCCGTTTAAAATTCGTATTTTAGGCTTAAAAAATTAAACTGCTTTGTAGAAAATTTGTCACTTTTGGAAAACATTTAATCTTTTTTTATTATAAATACAACTGGTCGAAAATTAATGGGTTTTTTATTTTTTGGTTAAAGGTTCAACTTTTTTTTTAAACTTGTCTTTTTTAGGGTTTCTTAGGAAACCCTTATTCAGTCGGCAAAATGGCCGTCCATCTGTGAACACGGCTAGCGCGGAAATTATTAGGTATAACGACTTAATTTTTTACATTAGAGATGCATTTCACGTATTTCATGCGAGAAAAAATACTAAGAACCCTGTAGGAAATGCTGATCATAGCGTTGCTATGCAAATACATAAAAATGAGAGCCATATTTTACGTGTCTAATGCGAGGAAAAGTAATGGGAACCCTGGTGAAAATATGCATCGAGATGTTGATATGAAAAAACATGAAAATTTACACCTTTTGGCCCAACAATGCTCGAAATTGACTCAAAGACCGAAAGTTAACATAGGGGATTGGAAATTTTCCAAAAAATTGAAAAAGTCTTAACGTAACTCTTCCTACGAAACCGCTCGCTTCAGGAACTGATTTTGGATAATTTCAACTGTTTTTGACTTAAAATTAGAAGATTTTATTGTTTGAAATATCAAATATGTATAATATTTTTTATAGTTATAATAAAAACCTTATAAGGGGGCTTCCATAAATCACGAGGCCCAATTTTGGCCACTTCTTAACCCCCCGTCCCTCCATGTAGTCCACGGTGGCATTCACATCGACCCACCCCCTCCCCCCTAGGGTGCTACGTGGTTTATCGAAGGCCCTTACTGACAATTCATGTATTTTGTTGAAAATTCTTTTTTTTAGGCGGGGTAAAGAATTAATCTTTCTGGTTTAAAAATCAAATATTTGAGTTAAAATGTATTCATTTTGTAATATTTTTGGACTTATTATTGTTTTCAGTAAAAAAAATTCTGTTTTCTAGCCATGCGTTTTATTTTGTTGTAAGGGTAAAACCACGTGGCTCGGACTCGACCCCGCCCCTTTATGTAGACCAATGCGGCCTTTCGTTGAGCCCCCCCCCCCCCTAAAGAAACCACGTGGTTTATGGAAGGCCCCTAATAATCTTATTATAAACCTTATCATAAACAATAATCAAATAAACCTAAAAAATAAGTAGTTATTCGACATTTTTATTTTGTAATAAAAATTATGTTAAAAATATGTTATGTATCACTCTTGTTATTAAAATATTTGCGTTAATAAAATGGTACAATATAACTTGAAATGCGATAAGTTTTGAACATGTGCAACTCATTTCACAGCCCTTTGGTTTCAGACAGTAATTGCGTCCATTACGACGTATATTACGTCCACGGAGTAATAATAAGGAGACCGATCATGCTGTACAAAACGCCTCGAGTTTTGACTGCGGTAACTGTACATTTACTGCGCAGCTCAGACGTTTCTAATTAGCACATTATGGCCAATCGGTCCTGCGCACTGTGATTTGCTATCTCCTTTTCTCCCGCGAGAAGTGTGCAAGTGAGCGCCGTGTTTAATGACAACTGAAAACTGAGGTTACGTTCCTGTAAATATTATTAATATTTAACTGAACACTTTTAAAATTAGAAGTTAAATTATTTTAATTTAAAGTCGTTATTAATTAATAATTGTTCAATTGGTATTTATAAACTAAAATTTGTTTGAAATGTTTTTAAATATTCCCTTAGAATTGATTAAAAATGAAAAATCACTTTAAATGCTCCTAGTAATCTTAAATAAAATTTTCTATTATCATGAAAATTTTGAAAATCCGTAAAAAGCTTCAAAATCTTCAAAAATTTATATTTTATATTTAATTATATTTTTTGGAATCTTTTTAAATTTGAAATTATCTTGTAAATTTGGTCAACACTTCTAAATATTTTTTAAAATGATTTAGATTATTTCTAAGACTTTTTATCAATCCTGAAAAATAAACAAAATTGACCTAAAATCTTTCAGATTATTTTTTGTACAATACGAAAACTCTTTCGAAATCTTTATAAATATTCTCCTAAAATTAATTTTTCAAAATAAAAAATCATTTTCAATTTTTCTAGGAATCTTAATTAGATTTTCCGACTTCCACTTAACCATTAAGTTTGCAAAAACTTTTGCCATAAGTTGCAAAACATTGATATAGCCTCAATTTGCTGTCGCTGTTGTCATCGCGGAGCGGTTCCGGTTGTCATGCACTGGCGCTCACTCGCACACTTCTCGCGGGAGAAAAGGAGATAGCAGATCACAGTGCGCATGTGCTGATTAGAAACTTCTGAACTGGGCAGTAAATGTACATTTACCGCAGTCAGAACGCATGTATGGTGATCGGTCTCCTTATTATTACTCCGTGATTACGTCGCAGCGATGGATGAACTGAATTACCTGAAAATAAAGTTACATGGCGACGAGATGAATATGGTTGACAAATTTTAGATCGATCCAAATTGAGTTTACAAAAATATAGGAGGGGACAACAAAATAGAAGTGCCAACAGTAAAATTTGTTTGTATTATTAAAAAAGGTTTTGAGAAATAATAGAGATGTCGTTTGCAGATATAATCAAAATCTCTAAATTAAATATGACCATATTGTTTTAAGTACCCAAACGACATTACCAAGCAGAGACTTTGCACCCTTCTCATTTATCGCTTCGTACTACCAGGTCGCCGTGTCACTACCATGGGGAAAGGGGGTGGAATTTGCGAATATTATCGTTTATCGTCCTATTGCTCAACAAAATACTTCAATCCTCAACTAAAGCAGATTCATTTGTAACCATACATTGCATTTAAAAAAGAAAATTTATTTTCTAATAAAAAATACGAATTATAATCCAAATACATATATTTTTTACCAAATAGTTCAATTTTCAAATAAGGACATTAATCTTCTGATAGAAAAGATGAATTTTCAACATAATACATAAATTTGTAACTAAATAGTTTAATTTTCTAGCAAAAAATAGAAATTTTCAACAAATTACATAAATCTTCGGCTAAATATTTTGAACAATGGATGGGATGTTTGTTCAAAGTTTATTTGATTAACTTTTAGTCTACTTTGTTTAATTTTTCTAAAAATTTTGATCTAAATAGTTGAATTTTTAAGCTAGAAACGATAAATTTTTTACCAAAAATGATTTTGTGTATCTTTTATTGAGGAAAATTAATTTTCAATCAATAAAAAATAATAATTTTCTACAAAATAGTTTAATTTTTTACTAAAAAGTTGAATTTTAAATCAAGTTCTGACATTTTCAAGACAGAAAGACGATTTTTCTATAAAACAGTTGAACTTTCAATTCGAGAAAATTAATAACCAATAAGTTATTTTACAACCAACCAGTTAAATTTCCAACAAAAAAGTTAAATTTTCAGTGTTAAAAAAAATTTTTTAACCAACAAAGCAAAGTGAGCCCTTAACTAAAATTATAAATCTCCAACCAAAAAAAGCAACTTTTCAAAAAGTAGTTCAACTTTCAACCAAGGAGTTGAGTTTTTAATCTAAAAAGATGCATTTTCAATAAAAAAATGTAATAGTTGATATTTTAACAAAAAAGATTTTAATTTAAAATAAAAACCAGTTGTATTTAACCAAGAAAGGCATATTTTCAACAAAATAGTTAAATTTTCATCCAAAACAGATTAATTTTCAACTAAAAAATTGCATTTTTAACTGAAAATTGATTTTCTTCCAAAAAATATGAAGTTACAAAAAAAATACATCACTTTAGAACCAAGTAGTTAAATTGTCTACGAAATTGTTTAATTTTCGAGCTGAAAATACAAATTTTTCTCAAAACAGTTTAATTTCCAACCTCAAAATGTAAATTTTGAACCAATAAGTTAATTTTCAATTGAAACAAATAAATTTTTAAGCAGACAGTTGCATTAAAAAAAAAGATGACATTTCTACACAAAAAGATACAATATAAAACCAAAAAGATAAATAACATGATGTTAATGGTTTTGTCTACATGTTCGATAATTAATATTTTTTTAAATATTGATTATTAAAGTTGTGAAACACAACTTTTTAAAGATGTGAAAAAAATCTCTCTAGCTCCACTGGGATTCGAACTCCAGATCTTTCAGATTGCCGGTCTGATGCTCTAACCCATTAAGCTATGGAGAGATGAGAAAATTTTCTTCACAACTCCTACAAGTTGAATGTCAACGTCATTCAATTGACTTGCAAGATCTTCGAACGACGAGATTGAATTTATTAAATTGATGTTAATAATCAATTTAATAAATTCAATCTCTTCGTTGGAAGATCTTGCAAGTACATTAGATATTAATTGTTTGGATATATTTACATATTTTTATTCACTTTTACCCGATTCTTTAACAAAATAGATAATTATTGACGAGGAAAGTGTCAGGGAATGCAAATTTGTCATAAAACATAGTGTACACTGCAATATTTAGCACAGTACTATTTATTGTTTAACTGTGTAATTAAGGATGTACAATGATAATGTAATAATGTACTCAGAGAAAGACACATCTGTGATTTGTATGTGAATCTCAAATCGCTACTAAATAAATTATTTAAATTTTAATTAATATAATTTAAATTGAAATTATTAATTAAGTAATATTATAAATTAATATAATTTAAATTTATATTAATAATTTAAATTATTATTTATCCTAAATAA
Organism: Andricus quercustozae; assembly: GCA_932072015.1. Lineage (NCBI taxonomy): Eukaryota > Metazoa > Arthropoda > Insecta > Hymenoptera > Cynipidae > Andricus > Andricus quercustozae. The sequence continues at coordinate 15,898 of CAKNWU010327318.1, forward strand.
GTATTTAGGAAATAAAATATGTCATCCACTACACTCATGTCTCGTATATTGTTTTATTATCTAAATAATATGAATAATTTATATTTCATTCACAAATCACCTCGAAAATTAAAAGCAAAATATAATTTCATTATTTCAAACTTTTAAAATGATCATTTTCTTAATATTGAATTAATCGCATTCAATTCTGAACTCAATAGGAAAGGGAAGGAAAGTGTTAGAAAAAAAGAGTCAGAAGACGCAGAAAAAAAGGTTCAGGGCTTCAGGCACCTGACGCCGGAGTTTGCAGTAGGATAACAAACGAAGTAGGAATCAGGCCGAAGTTCCTCCTTACGAAGTTGAAAACTGGACTTCGGCAAGCAGAAGTGCCTGCCGGAGAGCAAGCAGTAGCCGAAGTACTGCTCGTCCCATCTCTAATCCTGACCACTATCTTAATTTGTAGGAATCAACACATGTTTCATAGCACTTTTATTATACCTAGAATTTTTTATTATAGGATCAGATTTCAGAATATACAATATTTATTTAATTTAACTGCCCAATATACACAAATCACAATCACACAGTGATTTCCACACAATGAAAAAGGTACATAATAATAAAGAATTCAACGAAATGTTTTACCAAATTTTCTAATTGACATTTTAACACAAAATGAACAATAATTTTGAGAAAAATACATTTTTTAAAGAATTTGAAGCCATAAAAAAGTTTTTAAATAATTTTTATTTGAAATACGAGACATCCAAAACCATTTAGATTAAAAAATATTAAAATTACAGACAAATATTATAAGCACGTGCACATTCCAGGCACTAATTGAATTGCCTTTTCAGAAGTACAAATGCTAAATTATTACATGCGCAATGAAAATTTCACATTTTTTTATGAAAAGAAATTTCTGTTGCAATAAATGATAATATTTTTATTTGAACTTGGCACTTGATTCTGAGGTAATGGAATGGCCTAGAAAACGTGAATTAATCTTTTATAAGAATCGTTATAAGAAGAAGATAAGTTTATTTCGTTCGCACGTGCAATCAACTTTTAACGAATGAAAAAATCAATTTGAAAGAATTTAGGTTCACTGGGAAATATTCGTTCCACATATTTCAGATTCTGCGGGATCTATACAAGAATAATATGGAGCTTGTGATTCATTTAATAAAAATTTAATTAGTACAGCTATTCGTGTCCCTTTACATTTGTCGTCTGAATAAATATTCTGCAATTAATGAATTCGCACAAATATTTGCGCAAACAAAGAGAATACTTTTTTTTAATAAATAAATTTCCATTTTGTTGAAATAAGTATTTGTAGAACTTAACATTTTGGCATATTTGTTTCAATTATACATTTTAGAACTTAAAAACTACATTTGTTCGAAATGAAATGTTCATGAAACCCATTGATACAAACGTTTATTTAGTTGATCAAAA
>CAKNWU010327330.1:0-11153 GCA_932072015.1 Andricus quercustozae
TTGTGGTGAACATAACAGTTGTAAGACTTAAAATACACTTGGAGCAATATAGGTAACAAAGAACATCACAATGTATCAGTTTATAAAAGCTTTAAATACGAAATAATAGATAACCGTCAAATGACGGCTCGCGGTACCCGTAGAGGGGCCGGTCAGTTCGGTACCCCTAGTGTTAAGCAAAACTGGAAGTTCATTTTCTAAGAAGTTACGATATTTTTCACCGTTCCAATTTCCATCGATAAAATATGGACCGATAAGTTGATCTCCAATTATTCCACACCAAACATTCATGGACCATGGACGCTGATGCTCAACTTCACACAACCAGTGTGGATTTCGCATGCTCCAATAATGCATGTCGTGGCGATTAATGTTACTATGGTTTGTAAAAGACGACTCGTCTCTGAACAGTACTCGATAAAAGAAATTCGGGTTTCCTTGTATCTGTTGAACTGCCAATTGAAAAAATGTTACTCTGTTCAGAAAATCATTGCCATAAAGTTCTTGATGCATCGACATATAAGGATGATATTTATTACCTTTTAGTACCCTCCAAATACTGGATAGTGACATTCCAGAATCGCGGCTCTGTTGTCGAATACTAACATGAGGATCATGATTGACTACAGCTAAAATCGCGATTTCATTATCAACTCCAGTAACAGCAATCGACGATTCCTTTTTTTTCGGTTGTACAGTTCCATCAGTGATAAAGTGTAGGACAACCCGGTAAAATGAAGCGCGTGAAGGAACACTTTCTGGAAAGCGTTGAGAATAATTTCGATCTTTTGTTGGTGAGATAGAATTTACATTGCACAAGTAATGAAGTCAAGTAATTAGGGAATACAACGACACCCAAACCAACTGAAACGAACATGACCATCAGCAATAACCCAAACGAAAGCAAGATATACTATTAATGTAAAAGAAGACGAGTAGGAAGTACCGACTCGAACTTCGTAACGTTCGATACTGACCCTGACCACCTCAATCCGTCGGTGAAGCGAGTAAATAACATCACGCAGCACAGTCATACGATACAAACACAATAGAGAAAACCTACATGAATTATCCGGAACAAATTTCTTCCGAAATGCAGTTCACGTGCCGTTTTTGCGAGATTCAATAAATTTTATATATTTTGCAACTATTTCTCCATTTTCAATTTTTAAATTGTATCGGCTGTTTTTAAAAAAATTCTTTAGTAGGTCAGGTAACATATTAAATTCGGAAAGGATTCAGTGTGATTTAATATACAAAAGTCGAGTGAATTCAAAAGACATTGTTGAAATTTATAGAAATTTGAAAGAATGGACTTGAAAAAATGTATGCAATAAATTTTTTTTATAGAATTGACTAAAATTGAAGAGTATGCATATAATTCAGGGTGACTTCCAAATAAATTCAAATTAATTGAAGAAATTTAAAAAAAAAATTTAAATGTTTCATCGACTTCCGTTGAATCGGCGTGAATTTAGAAGAATTCGAGGGAATTGAGGATAATTCGATTAAATTGATACGAAATTAAGATAAATGAAAAATCATTCAAGTGAATAGAACAAGTTTTTAATCTGATAAAAAATATAAGAATCAAAAGTTAAGTCAAGGTCACGGATGCGATATTTGTTCTTAAAATCTTCGCCATGGACCTTGCCATTTTTGAGGTGGGACACAGGGGCAGAAGCGAAGAGAGACTTATAAAAAGGTGGATTCTCTAATTTAGCTATGCCAGGGGAATGAAAATCCTCTGCTATTCGACTGTGATGCGAACTCACGCCATATATTGTGGGAAAGCACAAATATCAAAGTCAGATAAAGAAATTCAAGAGACCATTTAACCTAACTATCGGAAGTTTATTTGCGCATGTGCGGGTGCTATGTGCATCCCGCGTAGTATGAAAGTTACGCTCATATTTTGTAAAATGTATACAATTGTACCTTGTAATGGAGTAAAATTAAATGAAGATGATGTTCCGGGTCCAAAATTGATGAAGGATCAAGGTTAAGCTTAAAGGAGGCGAGATTGAGAGGTTTCAGATTTCAAGCAATTATTACATTCTTAAAAATGTTTCTTGAAGTCTTCTTTCATAATACGAGCCCTTCTGTATTGTAAACAATGTTTTGGGAAACTTATGAAATAGAAGAGGTTATGTCCCTTGTGCGTTTTGGTACGATTATCACTTTTACATAAGCCGTAAATACAACGCATACACGCTATCGTACTTCCTTTTTCATTAAAATTCATTTTCACTTTGAAATTTTTTTTCGATAACTTGTCACAAATGTTTAAAACTTAAATAAAACTGTTTTCACTGTGTTCAAAGAGCAAAAATGATCGCAACAACTGGGTACAACAGAAAGTACATTGCACATGCGCAGTAAACTTTCCGATAGGTAAAATGGTCTATTGAATACCTAGCAGGGACTGATCTGAAGATTCTGAATCGTGGAGATACCGACGGATTAAAAGATCAGATACTCCAGGAATTCACTTTGGGACTCATATAAACAGGAACTCAAGGGCATGCTTCTCAGATTCCCCACAAGCTACGATACCAGAGATGAGTTAGAACACGCTGCGGATTTTCTGCGAAGAGCTCTGACTACATCATATGAGAACAATTGTCTTACAAGTACAAATTACTCTGGAAAAGGAGCAAACTTGTGGAACACCCACCTGGAGAAACTCCGTAGAAAGACTAGTGGGTTGTGCAACAAGGCAATTCAGTATGAATACAATGAAAATATAAGAATTTATTAACAAATTGGAGGGGCTTTTGCAAAGGAATCAAGCCACATTCTGAACGCAGCGATACTCCACAAGAGCATGGCAAAAAATTCGGAAGATCGCCTTGTGTTCATAAGGTTCGTTGATGGTGAGTTTGTCGAAGACAAAGTAGGAACGCTGAATCACCTGATGAAAGTCGTCTTCCCGGGATTTCAGCGAGCTCAAACCGACTGAGAGGTGGAAGGCCGTTACCAAGAGAGGGAGAACGCCAACTGGAATAACCCCAGCAAAAGTGGATAGCGTCTATCCAGCGCTCTTACAAACAGGCATGGATTTTGTCGTCCTCCCAATGACTGCTGGAAAAGATTTCGAGCCAATCAGCTTGACGTCCTTTATCCTGGAGTCGCTACAAAAGCTGGTCATGATGTGCCTCCCATCAGCACAGAAGGAAGTACGTCTTTAGGGCAGGCCTTCTATAGGTCATCTGTCGAAAGGCTTCATGGCATGGCGTATCAGACCAGCTAGTAAAGTAGAGAAAAAGCATTCTACGCCAGAGGCAACTCGAGCACCGCAGGAATTCCAACAGGGGAGTGTACGGTCATTCCTCCTGTGGTACATTGTAGTGGATGGTCTTTGTAGGCTAAATAAGGCAGGTTATTATACCCAGGGATACGCCAAGGTCTTAGTAATACTATTCAGGGAGATCATCTAGAAAATACCAACCTGGTCCTTTCAACGAGAAAGTACAAAGTGTCAAAATTGGACACCCCTGAAATCCCCGGTGAGAGGTGGACGATCTCAGACTCAGTTAACTATCTGGAAGCAATACTAGATGTCAAACTGACGTGGATGAAGCATATGAAGACCCAATGCAGGAAGTTTGTCATGACATTTTTTATTTGCGGAAGAGCTTTTGGTTTGAAGTGGGGTCAAGGGGCTAAAATGCTCGCATGGCTCTACTCACCTGCCCTTAAGCCAAGGCTCCCATAAGCAGCTGTGGTCAGGTGGTACAGGAGCAATGTTTACTACTTCCACAGCAGCGACAGGATTCATGATCTGTGAAAAACCCCTACATGTTTCAATAACTGCCAAGGAAAATCACGCGATGGTCCGCCTGGCAACAGCAAATAGATGGACTTGGGGGACTAGATACATCAGGCTCCCAAGTGACATCAGTAGACTGCTAAGTCAAGAAATATGGCTACATAAAATAATAAAACGCTTCAACTTCACCAAGACTTACAGCGTCTGCATCCCAAGCAGAGTTACGTGGAAAGCAAATGGTAATCCGCTCCTTCAAGAAAAAATCTTGTACACTGACAGTTTTAAAGGTGTGGGAGAATCAGAAGCAGGAATCTTAGACAGCGCGGGAAGGAGAAGTTCGGGCATCCGCTTTCCTTCGCTGCGCTGAGACATTATGAGAAGAGAACGCTGCTGGTAGGAAGATTACAATCTGCTCGGACAGAAAAGCGACATTAAGTACAGTTGGGAAACCAGACGAAACATCAGAGGCGATTTTTTAAAGCAACAAGGCATTAAAACAGCTGACGGAAAAGAGCAACGTGGCTATCATATGGGTCCCTGTTCGCGGATGGATCAAAGGCCGCATAAATGCGGGTAAAAGGCGGCGAAGCAATTGAATACATTGGACCGGAATGGATACTGGCACTAGCGACCCTGTCAATCCATTTTATGAAGCATAAGGAAATTATAACGTGATCAGTGGTTGACGTACTGAGCTTCACAAAAAGACCTGGGTTAAACTACTTCAGCGCCAGGAAGGGTTCCAACGGGTCTACCCGCGCGCATATAAACCAAACTAAACTAACTTGGGTGACTGTGTAGCAGCCCTAAATACAGATAGAATTCAGTATTAATTATTTTTTTTAGTATACATTTGTATCGTAGGCATTCAGAAGTTTCAGACAGTCGGCGGACTGTCTACGTATTCAGGTGACTGCCGGCGTTCAGAAGTATTTGAACTTGAGTGCATGTTTTTTGAGAAAGAATACTTTGACGCGTTGCGAGTCATAATTAAAACAAACAAAAAAACTACCAGCTGTACGCAGTACAATGCATACACGTATTATCGAAAATTGGTCTAAATTAAATTTCTAGATCTTTTCTAGATGAACAATAAAGGTCAAATATTTATTCATTCACAAAATTATTAGAATCGAAAATTAACGTACGTAGAAAGGGTCGTATTTTTAGTTTGACAGCAATTTCCGTTTCACGGTCAAAAACTTTTTATGGTTACTACCCAACAATCACGTAATATATATTCGTCTCCTTTTACCGTTTTTTGCTTGTATAGATCTTTTTCTCAGAAAAATCACTTATTCTTATCCTAAGAATCATATTTTGCAGATAAAGTGAACCTCATAATTAAAAACTACCAAAAATAGTGATATATGAATATGATATGAGAGATATGAATAATCTTTCATTCTAGCATTCATTTCGTATCTATTATAGTTTTTCTGAGAAATTAAATTTTTAAAATTTATTTTAAAATTTGTATTACAATTAAAACAAATACTACACGTCTTATCGAAAATTGGTCTGACCTTAATTTGTTCCTCTTATCTAGATGTACAATAAAGATAAAATATTTATTAAGATAATTAATGGGATAAAAAATTAATGCACGTGACAATTTTCGTATTTTTAGTTTCGCAGAACTTTCCATTCCACCCATGAATACTTTTTATGACTACCACCCAATAATCACATAATATGTATTTGCGTTGTTGTATATGATTTAATTGACCATACAAATTATCAGCGTTGAATCACAATTTCTTCTGAGAAGATATTATTCGTAAGAGGAAAAAATGATTTTGCAGAAAATAATTTTCCTTGTTAGGGAAGAAGAAATCGTCAATAAATACAGCAAAGTTGGAAGCACAGGCACCAAAAATTATGCTCTTTTGGCACAGTCCGAATTAAATAACAGAATAATTATCTCTTTAATCGGTCACAACAGCCAAGCAAAATAAGCCAGTGTTCAAATAATCTGTATATATTTCTATACGTTTTTTGACTGTAATTTAAAACGTTCTACTAAAGTCTATCCGTCGAGAAATCTTATACTTTTCTAAAAATATGTTCTCAATTAATTTCTATTATTATGAATCCTATGTCTCATCATCTGGAAAGTATCTATCAAATTTTTTCCGTCGTAAAATATTATACTATTTCTAGCAAGCGTTTTGTATTGAAATTCTATCTAATCTTTGAGCACCAGAGATGTATCAAATCTTATCTTGCAGAAACTACTAATATAATAATGTACAAGATATTGATAGATACTTTAATATCATTTAAAATACTACTATATAAAATAAATAAAATAAAATGCCAATAAAAAATAAAGTGCCAATAAGATTTGATAAAAATTTGACATCATTTTAAGATAGGAGTTGATATAAGTTCCGTGTGGATAAAGTTTAATGGAGGCATGGTGACAATTTTTTGATGGAACAGTATAAGATTTCTCGACGAATAGAAGTTGATAGAATTTTCCGAGATTTTGCTACGTAGGATTTGGTGAAAGTCTGGAGTGGATAAGATTTGACAGAATTTCAATAAAGAGATGTTGGTGATATATTATTGATATAGCAGAGTATTATATTTACCAATAGAATTAAGGATGACCGTCAATGTAATATCTCATAAATTTTGGGCGTCGAAAATTTAATGTAGCAAAATGGTAGGAAATCTTCTTCCCTAGCTTGTAGAATTCTCCATAAGCTTGTACCATTGATGAGTTAGAGCATGCCGCGGATTTTCTGCGAAGGAATCTGACTACATCATATAAGAACAACTGCCCTACAAGCACAGTTAAGTCTAAGAAAGGAGCAGTATGGTGTAATATATAGCTGGAGAAACTACGTAAAAAGACAAGAGCGTTGTGCAACAGGGCAAATAGAACTAAAGTGCCTTCAGACTGGGACATCTATACGACGGTCCAGTAAAAATAAAATAAAAATATAAGAAACTATAAACTAGAGGATTTGAGGGGCTTCTGCGAGGAAACGATACACATTCCGGAAACAGCGAGGCTAATAAGGCTCAATAATTGTGAGTTCGCCGAAGATGAAGAAGCAACGCTGCATCGCCTAATGGTAGTTCACTTCCCGGGTTTTCAGCAAATCCGAACCGACCAAGAGAAGGAAGGCTGGGGCCAAATGATGGGAAGGGCCATAGGGTCTTTCTGTCCCTTTAAATCACCAGGGGCGGCTGGCATATATTTAGCATGGCAGGACGGTGGAATGGCCTTCATTTTCAAACCTGGGAACGAGTGTTACGCTGCTGCAAAGATTTCCGGCCGATCAGCTTAACGTCTTTTGTACTAAAGACTTTGGAGAATCTCATTAAGAAATATATCAGAGATGAGTTGCTTTTAGCCTCCCTGCTGCACCGAGGGCAGTATGTTTTTCAGGCAGGCTGCTCGGTAGAAACTGTGCTTCATGCTCTTGTGGCGAAATTGGAGTAGCAGATGGAACAAAAGGAGTATGCTGCGGGCAATTTCTTGGATATAGAGGGTGCCTTCAGCAATACTCCTCCAGAAGACATCTGTCTATAGGCTTTGAGTTGTGGCGTGCCAGACCAGCTAGGAAGCTGGATAGGAAGCATGCTTCGCCAGAGGAAACTCAAAACCAGACAGGACGAAGGCCTTGTTCGGAGAATAGCGCCATGGGGTTGCCCACAGGGGGATGTACTGTCGCCCCACCTGTGGTGCATTGTAGTGGACGGCCTCCTTCGCAGGCTAAATAAAGAGTGGTACTGTACCCAGGGCCATGCGGATGACTTTGAAATCCTAGATTGTTTTTTCATGACTTTTTGGATCTTCAGGAGAGCCTTTGTATGTACCTTCGCTTTGCTGAATCATTAATAGAAGGAAACGATTCTGGCAGGCAGATTAACATCTGCCCGCACAGCCAAGCGACGTTAAATGCAGTAGGGAAACTAGACCTGGTCACACAGGGATCAGGGGCAATGAAAAGGCAGATCAGTTGGCAAAATGAGGCGCAGCAAGTGGATACTAATGACTGGAACCGTTACTGGCACTAGCATCTTGCTGCATCTGGATGGCCATCAAAAGCTGGATCCGAACAAAGTACCGGGAATACTGGGAACAAATTCAGGGTTGCCAATAGGTTAAATTCATCTGGGGCTATACGTACAGAGTGAGCAGATTCAGGGAAATCCTGGGTCAGTGGCTCAGATGCTAGCTAGGCACAACCACTTGAACTATCATATGTACAAAATGGGTTAAAACCGAACGATACAGTGCAGGAAATGCGGCAGGAATTATGAAACATCCATGAATGTATTATGCCAGTGCCCGGCATTAGCTAGGCTCAGGCAGTAAAACCATTAAGCCCATTTTATGGAACCTGAAGAAATTATAACGCGATCAGTGTTTGACTTACTAGACTTCACCAAGAGGTCTGGAGTCAACTACTGAGATCGAATAGATAAGGATGTGGCACAATAGGCTTTATAGCTTGAGCGCCAGGGGAGCTCTAAGGGGCTTCCTACCAGTTTTAAAACTAACTAAGACAGATTCTTACTCTATTCACCAGAAGAATGGATTAGACCCCATAAAAAGCATAAGTTGAATTATCAATGAATTGGAATAAGCAGGAAAACATTTTAATAATTCAAAATGTTCTGCTGATTTTCGTAAATTTGGAGTGAATTTAGAATAATTTAATGAAATTTAAGAGACCTTAATGAAGTCTATAAAACTTTTTCCCATTGAATCAAGTAAAATGAGATGAGCCTTATGTCCATATTGGGAACTATCTTAAGTCTTATGTCTATTTTGGGCCATCTATCAATTTTGGGCCCTACACCAATCTTGGGACATATATCAATTTTAGGGCCCTATGCTGAAATTGGGCCCTATTTCAATGTTGACTCCTATGCTAAATTTGAGTCTTATGTGGATTCTGGGTCCTATGTCAATTTTAGGCCCTATATCCGTATTCACGACAGGATTATTCTTGGTACAGCACATATAGTCGCAAATGGACAAGACCCTCTTGTTAAATTGGCCATTAAACACGAAGAACTGGGCAAAGCGGCGTTTCTGTATAAAGCAGCGGAGGAGGCTGCTTAAACACTCGGCCTTGACTTCAAAATCAGGGGTGAGCAAAATGCATCAAATCTTATCCATCTTAAGTACTCGCTAATTTTTCTTCTAGAACCGATGACGTACTTGGAAATCGAGAGAGCTTAGGAATCGAAATACGAGATTGTTTCTTCAAAGCATTAAAAGCTATTGAACAATAGATTTTATTTTTACCGAAATAATGAAGGATGGTTAATTGGTCATCAAGTTAAAGACTAGAGTATAAATGGTGCCCATTTTTTGCAATTGGTAGAAAAAATGATAAATGCGTTAATAAAGAATTTTTCTAAGAGCGTGGTTATGTGCTCCAAGCTTGTCCTTCAACAGTAAAATGAGTTGCTGAGAAAAAAATTCTTTACAACTTTGCGGAATCTAATTTTTGAAAATTATTATTTTTTTTGTCTAAAATCATTATCACATAATATTAAAAAGAAGTAAAGAAGAACATATTGAACAGATAATAATATTTGACATTTGGCTCCTTCGGTTCTAGTTTTGTTCCTACACGTCCCCTTGTAACTTGATTCGCCACCTGATGACGTATTGTCTACATATTTTAGACATGATTTTCATTCACTTAATATATTTCTCGAATCTAATTTGTTCTTCGATGTATGTTTTTAAAAATTGAATAATACAAATAATAGTGTAGCCCCGGTTTCGATTGAAAGTTTAGTTGACCAAAGAAATGCCTGCGGAAAAAGTACTGGCACTATGTTCAGAAGTAGAAATAATAATTTTACTCGGTTATATGATGTGACGTTGCAGATTTTTTGCAACTCACAAATTCCATTTCAAGTAAATTATTGTAAATAAAAAGCTCTCGTATTTACGCCAAGAGCAGTATAGGGTTGTACTGAATTTTGTTATGTAATTTCTTAATTCCATGATCTCGAGCGAAAGCCATGCAGATTTCTGCCACCTAAGCAAACGATAGATCAAGATCCTCCATCGTCTCACCTTCGGCAAATCTTCGAATCCACGATCCCCACATAGATTCCTGGATTTAGTATCGCTAATTCTTCTGACATCCAGGGTAGTATAGAGGAAACTACCCATAAGAATGGAATGAATTAATCTTACTATCGGCAACCCCTTTTGACAGACATGGCAGGATAGACCGTTCTTTCAATGAAGAATAGAAGCGATAGTAAAAATGATCGTTGGCCATTTGGGATCCAAGGCCCGTTCCTGATTAAGATTGACCGAGGCAGTTACCATCCAAATTCTGCACTGAACTAGGTAATTTAGTTGAAAAATTATTATCTTTACCCATGTTTCTGATGCGAACAGATATTTCTTGGCTCTTCATGCCGTCTTTCTATTTTCTCTTTTATCGCGAGCATCGAAGAGTACGCTGCACGCCTGCAGTAAGGAAAAAAAGGAATCCTCGTTCTCTACCTCGACACCAGAATACAGCCCGCCATGAAAGCACGAATGAACGATTCTCGCCTCTCCCTCAACGGCGGCTAATAAGGACTGGAGAAGAGAGGAAAGGACGATAGGACGGAAAAATCAATAGCAGACCTCATCGGCTATCTTTCTCCCGGCCGTTGCGAATTACAGAAATTAAGTTCGCGCTCGAAACTTTCACTTACGTTGTAAATTTTGTTTATTTATTGTGCTTGATTGTGTTCAGGACTCTTATTTTCCTGTTCGGAGTCATTGTTAAATTCGAATTTGTTGGTCGTGTTTTCTTTTATCCTTTATTATAATTTTCCGAATTGTTGAATAAACCATTGTTAATTTTCCTGATTAAAAATATGAGCTTTTGTAATAACCTGAACCCCCCCTTTCCCAATTTTAAGATTAGACTGAGCTAGTAGTTTTTGTCGACCCTAATTTTGTCTTACTTTTGGCTTATCGTTTACCTATTTTGGCATCTGATTATCGTCTATTACATTTATTTTAATAAAGTCAATTAGAAAAAATATTGACCAATTTTTTGGCGACTTTCATTACTTATCAATTAGTAAAGCTCTTTTTCCATAATGTTTTTGATATAAAATTTTGAACCTTTTTATAACCCCTGAAATCTAGGTATCAAAATTCTGTAACATCGCTGATATATCAAACTCAATGAAAAAGTTTTTCCCATATTTCATCAAATGATAGTAAAATATCAAAGCAGCATTTCTACAAATTAGTTTAGAATCTACGTATAACTAAAAAGAAGAAAATTTAAGTTGCTATATATTGTTTATTATTTGATGGACTTTTCTATAATTATAGCATTTGATTCATTTTTTTTCGAGAAAAATAAACAAAAATATTGATAAT
>CAKNWU010327330.1:15806-27986 GCA_932072015.1 Andricus quercustozae
TTTCTATTACAATTCTAAGCGTTGAATCGCAATTTCTTCTGCCAATATATTATTCTTAAGAGAAAAAAATTATATCGCAGAAGAAATTTTTCTTTGTTCGGTTAACATTTAGTGTTTAATAACCTTCAGATGAATTCATTATATGCATGCAAGTTCTAGTCTTAGAAAGATTTGATAGAATTTTAATTAAAATATGATGATAGAAACGTACAGGATTTCTACGTGGATATAATTTTGATAGAAAGATCTATGAGATGTGCTGATATATTGCAATATCAAGATCTATTACCTTATAATAATTTTTTAAATATTTATGCATATGAACATCATAACAACGTTTATGAAATTATAGATATAGTAGACTTTTATATTCACCAATAGAATTAAGGATGAGCGTAAATGTAAAAACCAGAACATAAGCGATCCACATTTTTTGCAATTAGGAGAAAAACTGATTAATGCGTCAAAGAATTTAGTCAACAGTGTATCTAATTAATATTCTGGTGTTTCATAAAAGTATATGGATATTGTACGGTAATCCTTATCTCATGGACTTCATGGCTTCGAGCTCGTTCTTCTAAGATATTCATATTTATATCTCATAAATTTGGCCAAGAAATAAATTCGGTTAATCAAACCGAGGCTAAGCTTATTCTTATCGCTTGATTCGTACCGCCTCATTTTTCATTTTTATCACCTGAAGGATAAAATTTTAATAAATAGCTAGAAGCATACTTTCTTGGAAAATATTCTGTAAAATTTTTCCACACCCAATTATGGAAAATATTTTTTCATTACTTAAAAGCACGAACAACTCATTTTAAAAAGAAAATAACAAAAAATATGTGAAACAAAAAATAAAATTTGACAATAATTTATTTATAATCAAAAATTGAATGTAGCAAAATTATAGAAAGTCCTCGTTTCGAGAATACAAGCTTTTATGTAATATAATTCAAACATCTTTCTACTTCGGTAAGAACCGATAAGAAGAAAATGTTGGGTCAATAACTTCAAATGTTTTTCTTAAAAAATAATTTTTCGTGAATAATAATTTGTTTCCTGTGCAACTATACCATAGGCCATAATATTGTAATTGTGGAAAGTATAATTAAATACATTTTTTCGGTAGGAAAGGAGGAGACGAGAAACGGGTTAGGAGGGAACATTCCACAATATTTTTCATTGTTATATAACAATCCTGATGAACAGCTGCATTTTAATAGTCGCTTCCAAATAGGAAAAATCTCTTTCTTGCTGAAATGTTTATTAGATCATACAAAATGAGACTCCTACGAAATAAACTGACATCCAAAAAAAATTTCCATTGTTTTAAACAATCATGATCAATCAATTCTTAAAATAATTATTTGGTATTGAATAAACAACTGAAAATCAAGAGACACAAGCGATTTGCAGTTGTTCCGTTTTTCACTTGTTACGGTTCTCACATTGTTCTCTTCACTTAATGTTCAATTGCTACGCTTATTTTTTTTTGGAAGGACATTCGAAAAGTTTAAGAACGTATCCATTAGATTTTTGTGTGTTCCCGACTTTCATTATTTATAACTCTTGAGTCCAAATAGTGAGGATTATTTCTCATAAAGTGCAAATTTGTGAATACTTTGTTTTCGTGTTCTTCCTGTGATACTATGGAGTTTTAGCAGTTGTAAGTTTCAAATAATCCCTTCATAAGTTTCAATCGAAAACCTTATTTTCGATATAATTCATTTTTCTAACAATGAATGAATTTAGAGTTCCGAAGCAAGTTCTTTGTGATTTTCTGATCAAAAGGGGTATAAAGATAGAGGAAAACTTCTCAGCCTTATCAAAGCCAATTACGATATCAATGAGGAATGCCTGAAAGCAATCGAAGATAAGTTATCTTATTTCATGTCCACATTTGAAAAAAGTGGAAACAAGCTTTTCATAACATAACAACATTCAGGGCCAGGAATGCAGAATGGCTTCTTTCAGATTTCTCTGTTCAATTCGTTGGAGTTTGTACCGTCAGAAGACCTTTAGATGATTTCGAGAATAGCTCAAAATCAACTAAGAGACAAAAACTGCTCAAAATTCGGGAATGTTATTCTGACTCCGAAATACAGAGTGCATTCCTGGGCATTTTTCGATCTTCTGGTAAAACTAAAATCACCAATGACATGAGTAAACTTTTGTCAAATGAGGATAATGAACACGATGAATTACCTGACGAACTATCATATTCAGAAGTAGGAGGAATTACACGCTACAATGATGATGAGGCATTATCACTGATTGGAGACGCAACATTGAGTGAAGATCAGTATGAGGTTATTCATATTCAAGCGAAAGCTAAAAATTCTGATATCTACCTACCTTACAGAAGCCTAGCAGATGCCAAAAAAGGTGCTACCCCTCAGAATCTCATATGATAACGGAAGAGGGTGTGTGTGGTAACACGCAAGCTTTGCTGGATCACACAGTATCTGCCTTGATGCAAATACCTAGAATCATACCTCCAAATTTAGTTGACAGACCTAATCTTGCAATGTCTTTAACTTAAAAATATGGATGTAATGGGAGATCTGGTTATAAACCATAAAACTAGTTTTTGACTGATCCTGGTAAATCTGATGCAAGCATCTTTATTTTTTCCATGGTACCACTATAATTGCAGATGATAGACACCGAAACTGGTAGATGTGTGGCTACGTGAAGGAAACGAAGGAGACTACGATCTCTGAGGTAAAGCAAATTCAAGGAGAAATCGATAAAATCAAACCAACAACAATTAATTTCGGTCGTAGTCGGAATTGTTGCAAAGTCACGGCATGATTGACGGAAAGGTTTGTCGAATGCTTACTGAAACACCATTATCATCGTTATGTTACATATGAGCGATCCGAAGAAGAGAATTCGAAAAGAATTTTGGGAGAAAGTGGCTTTAAGCAAGTATTTGATATTGAAATTATATCTAATATTTTCAGCACGAGACATGTATGTATCAAATCCTATTTTCCAGAAGCTACTGCTCTTTGTGAGATATAATTTGATACCGGCTCCGCGAGAATAAGATTAGATATAGTTTTAATCTGAATCTGTTGCTAGTAAAGTGTACGATTTCTTAAAAAGTATAATTTTATGACCTTCAAAAGATGATGTTCGTAGAAAGCTAAAGGAATTATATAAATAAAGAATTTGATAAAATAATTTTTTGGCATTTCCAAAAGTAGGATTTGACACAAGTCTTGCGATGAAAAGATTTGATATAGATTCATTTATAAACTTTTGATAGAGCGGTAGACGAGTAGGTAAACTGTAGAGAGAAAAGTATGCGATTTATTAAAATTAGAAATGAGAATCTGATTATAGGATTTCCTGGTGGATATAATTTGATAGAAAGGTCTATCAAATCTGATAATAAATTTGGATTTGTGAAATTCGATGAGACTTTTTTACCAAACCTGCTCATGGAATTTATTTCGTGAAGTTTATTAGATTCAATTTTATAGAATTTCTATCATATTTCATAATTGGCTGTATTTAATTATCAAAATCTATTACTTTATGATCATTTTTTGAATTTGTATGCATATTAGCTTCCTAAAAACGTTTTTGAAATTATAGATATAGTGGAGTATTATATTCACGAACAGAATTATGGAGGAGCGTTAATGTAAGGATCAGCGTATAAACGATCCCCATTTTCTGCAATTAGAAGAAAAAATGATTAATGCGTTTATGAAGAATTTAATTAGCAATATATCTAATTAATATTCTGGCGTTTATAAGAGTATGAGAGTATTGTATGGTAATCCGTGTCTCATGAATTATTGGCGTTGATCTTGTTCGTCTGAGATATTCATATTTATATATCATAAAACAGGCTGAGAAAGAAATTTGGTTATCTTAACCGAGGCTAAACTTATTCTCATCGCTTTATTCGAGAAAAAATGCTTTTATTTATTCAAGCATTTTCTCCAAGCATGTTTTGAAATTTGGTAAAGAACCGATTGGAAAAAAAATTCGTCACGTTTCATATCGGCCCGGCGGCGGAGTGCGCATGTGCAAACGTCACTGGGCTGGAAAAGGCCTGAAAAAGAGAAAAATTCAATTTTTCAAACAAAAATTCTCATGGCCACGACAATAATTTGGCCTTTATAAAACATAGAGAATGTCTCCTTTATATAAGCAAGAATTTTTGAAAAATATTGCATAAAATCAAAAAAAAGTTATGCAATATTTAAAAATAACTCTTACTTATAAAAAGAATACATTCGGTGAGTTTTATTCAAGTCGGATTATGTTTGTGGCAAGGAGATTTTTTTTATAAAAATTGAATTTTTCTCTTTTTTTTGTTGACCAGAAGAATAGATTAGATCTCATGGAAATCATAAGATGTCTTTCTCATGAAAGTACAAATAAAACTTCAATTTGATTTTAAAAGAAGGCAATTAGCCTCATCAGACTCAGGAAAGAGAACTACAAAATCTCTCTTAGGTCAAAGATTATACATCTTTGAAAAAAATTGTACTTTTTTGAAGAAACGCTAATATTCAAGAGTTGAAATGGATTCAGTCCACCACAATTTAAAGAAATTTAGGATGAATTAAGAAAAATTCAAGGTTAATCCGCAATGGAGTGAATTTAGAATAATTCAAGGAAATTTAAGAGGCTCTAATGAAATTCATAAAACTGTGAAACAATAGCTAAATAATTGAACAAACCGGGATTGTCGAGGAATTCTTTCAGAAGTTGGAATGGAATTAGGGTTCTAAAAATGCGCCAAGGTTGTCGACAGAAGCGCTGTACGACACATTAGCGCTGAAAAGACCTATGCATTCCTGGGCCTGCCAAAGAGCCGCATTCAGGACGTGTCATCTATAAAGGATACTCTTCGAAACAGATACAAACGTCTCATCCGACTGATTTGGTCTTACCAACTGTCGGCGATGAAACAAAGTATCTTTACCGAACATGCTTGCCGTCCCGGTTGTACTCTATTCATTAGTAGTGGTTCCATGGATGAAGGACGTGCTCAGATCCCTTGATATCGGGGCACGAAAGGTTATGCACATGAACAAAAGCATGCACCTGAAGTCTTCTGTTTCGCGTCTCTACATCTCACGCCGTCAAGGTGGTCGCATCAAATCCTATCCATCTCGAGTACTCACTCCTGAAAGTGCGGATTAAGGAAGCACAGGAGAAATACTACCGTAAACAGCTCCTCGACAAGAGGATGCACGGTATCTTCCACAGAAATGTGGGGGATCAGTCGATGTCGTATGAGCTAACGCTTGCTTTCCTTGAATCACCCGGATTAAAGTCAGGCACGGAGAGTTTCATTTTGTCAGGTCAAGACGCTTTCATTTTCACTTTAGCATACCGTTGCCACATTTTGAGCCAGGACATTTCCGATGATAGCAGCAGAGTATGTTATGCACACCCCGAACATCGAGGAAACATACTATGTATTTGTCCAACTCATGCGGGTGCAGCCTACATCCAAGGTCACAATGCGGCACTAAGAGTGATTTATTACCATCTCTGTCATCCTTACGACAGTAGCCTTAATACTGTTCCGCTAAACGCTCCTGGGGAAATAGAGTAAATTGTCGAGAATGAAAAGTGCCGCATATACTGGAACTTCATATTCTCGACAATTGTTTCTGTTGCGCACTCAAGGCCTGACATAGCTCTCCTTGACTTCGAGCAACGAAACATGATTTTTATCGAATTTTCGGCACTAGCTGACAAAAGCAGAAAAGTAAAACATGTATCTATTCATCTTTTTGTGATTTCGGCTGCAGGCAATGTGCACGCAAGATGCACTGAACATCTTGAACATTTAGGAGTTGGTAGGGTACTGGCTGCAGCTCAGAAGGCGGTTTTATTAAACACCTGTCGCATTGGCTATGATGGAAAACCGGGTTCTTTTTAACCCGAGAACAAGTTTGAAACAAAATAATAACGACTTGCATCATTGCATCCGAGCCAATCGACCCGACATCGTGATACGAGGGAAAAAAGCTGGAAGAGTCTATATCATCGACATTGCTTGACCACTTAACCGAAATTTGCATGGAACCTATACAACCAAGATCCACAAGTATAGCGTAGCAAGGCATGTAATAAAGGCAATAGGGAGGAATGTCAGTAAAGCATGTTGGTACACAGGAAGATCGGGAACAGACCTAAATGACTGCTCCTGGTAGATCCATTGCCCAAATTAACCTGCATCACAGCAAAGGCGAGGCACACATGTATCTCGCTAATCCAAGAACCTTGTGTAGTTCGAGATACCATAAGCTTATTACAGGGGGGGGGGGGGTCTGGTCGTTTTTGTTACAGGGACCTCATTGCGGCAAAACCAAGCCTCTCAGATCACTCACTGATAGAGTTCGTTTTAGAATTCATTGTATCTGCTGGCCCTAAATGTTTTAGAAATCCAAAAAGAACGGACTGGGATCAGTTTTCCACGGAACTAAGAAGTGCACTTTCAGAAGTTCCACAGTCAATTCGAGACGTGGATACCCTAGAGAAAATTTTCACAACACCAGAGAGAAATTCAGACGTGCCAGTATTGGCAAAACGAATGAACTATGGACGCCATTCATAACGATAAGGGGTGAATATAGGGGTACAATACGTAAGGCAAAGCAAGAGAGCTGGACCAGCCTTTGCACAGACATCGAGAAGGGAGATGACGCTCAGGATCGGAGGGGAATACCTTGGCTCACCTAATCGAAGCACATTTCCCGGGCTTTTCATGGTTTGGAGAAAAGGGAACGACACCACAGACATAACCAAAGTCGCCTGCGGCACAATTAGGCCCGGAACGGTGTCTAGCCAACGAGATTGTCACCCCTGCCACAGTCAGGTGGGTCCTGAAATTCTTCAGTCCTTTCAAGTCTCCTGGCCGCTAGTGAGACTTGATAGGGTTAGTCTGACGTTGGGACATATCCCGGCTGCATGGAGGGCTACGAGAGTAGTCTTTATTTCGAAAGCAGGTAGGATCAGTTATACCTTACCCAAGGATTTCCGTTAAATCATCCTATCATCTTTCCTACTAAAGTGGAAAGACTTGTAGATAGATATATCCGCGACAAGGTCTTGTCAAGGGGGCTATTTCACAAGGAGCCACACGCATATACGGCTAATTACTAGACGGACACGTCCCTAAGCCTTTAATAACACCTGTGGAGAGGTGATCAGGGTGGTCATGGTCACACATGGTGTGCCTATTGAAATCGTGGAATGGACATGCTACATTTTGGCCAACAGGAATCTAACTACGACTAAGGGTGATACCACTTTATGTGGAACCGTTGTGGTGCTTAGTAGTGCATGAACTGCTTCGTCTACTCTCGACAAGGCCACCACGTCATAGGCTATGCGGACGATATACTGGATGTCGTGCGCGGCCAGCATTTGGATGAATTTGGAAAAGCTGGGCCTTGAAACTGGTGTCACTGGTGCCTTGAAGTCGACACCCACGCTGGCACTTAGGGCAGCAATAGGTTTCGACCCCCTCCATCTTATCATCAAGGCCGTGGCTGCGAAGGCAGCCTGGAGACTAAATTTTGTAAATGACAGAAGGATCTCGACAGCAGTGAAAATCCAAGTCGATATCGCGAGCAGACCGAACCTGAACATGCCCAGGGACAAAATAGCCACTCGCTACCTCTTCGACAATGAGTATCGAGTTCTCCTATCCACGGAGGAGAAATGGGTTAACGGCGACGCACACGTACATGGAATGTAATTGGCTTCACAATCCAGATGGGGTCCTACGCCTCAGTTCTACAATCTACGATTATGGCCATACTCAAGTATCATCCGTATCTGTTCAGACAGCAGGGCTGCTATGCTTGCGTTTAATGGAACAACGACCACGTCGCTAATGGTATGGGGATGCTTTGAGGCACTAAATATGTTAACGGCGGAAAAACGAGTTACTCTGATATGGATCCCTGGACACAGCAGTATTAAGGGCATTGAGATATCGGACAGGCTAGCTAAATTATCAGCAAGAAGAAATTTTAATGGATCAACTTAAGAAATTAACAGTTGGCTGACTGAGGAAGATCAGAATGAGTGGTATTTGGTCTGTGGTTGCAGAGAGGCCAAAACACTTTGGGGCTCAAAGCTTAACTCAAACCGACCGAGGGAAATACTCAAGCTCGGGAGGAACGAAATCAAAGTCTTAACATAAATTTGTATAGAACATGGGAACCTCGGTTATCGCAGACATAAACAGGTGCAACAGCAACTAGTATCACATACAGCGCACCCCACAGATTCTCTGGAGCTGGTGGTTCTCATGCCTGTGACGAAAAGCATTTTTACTGCAGACTTGCAGATGGCGAAAACAAGACTCGAAATTATGATAGATTTGCAAGGTTGCCTAAGATGAATAATAATATATGCATGTCAGCCTCCGAAGCAGCTCATATCCTTAAAAAGGCTAATAGAGGAAAAGCACCCGATGTGGATGGGGTGCACAGCTTCTGGTACAAGCACATGGAGGCCCTGTACCTCGCCCTTGGTGGAACCCTTCAAAACATCTTGAAGAAACCAGATCACTTGTGTTCTTTTATGACGGAAAGCTCAACGTATGCGTTTCCCAAAAAGGTAGATGCGGGTAGTCCTAGTGATTACCTACCAATCACTAGCCTCTCGACCCTCTGCGAGTGTCTTACAGCCATCATTTCCGACTTTTCCTATAAATATTTTGAGGTGGGAAACTTTCTTTTCGAAGAACAGAAGGGTTGCTGTTGTGGCTTTCATAACGGCAAGAACCAAAGTCACGATTGATAGTGTGGTTGTGTTGCATGCGAATCACCACCAACGCAATTTGCACGCATCCGACATCAACTACCAACAGGCATAACTACTGCATTTTTTACTGTTATAGTATTTTTGTAATAGCCTTCAGGAGTGAGTACTCGAGATGGATAAGATTTGATGCACTTTGCTTATCCCTTTGCCCACTGCGACTATATGTGCTTTACCCAAAATAATCCTTTTGTGAAGACATTCAAGATTTAGTATTCCGCGACCACCTTGATGGTGCGAGATGTAAAGTCGCGGAACAGAAGATTTAAGGTGCATGCTTTTGTTCATGTGCATAAACTTTCGGGTCCCGATATCGAGGGATCTGAGCTCGTCCTTCGTCCATGGAACCACCCCAAATGAATAGAGTACTACCGGGACGGCAAGCATGTTCGTCGCAGATACTTTGTTCTTCGCCGACAGTTCGGAAGACCAAATCCGCCGAATAAGATGTTTATATTTGCATTGGAGAGTATCCTTAATAGATGTCACGTCCTGAATGCGGCTCTATCGCACGCCCAGGTATGTATAGGTCTCTCCGGCGCCAAGATGTCGTATAGCACTTCTGTCGACGAGCTCAGGGTCTTCCGGGATTCCATTAAGTTTTCCTTTCTTCAAATAAACCTTGGCGCATTTTTCTAACCCGAACTCCATTCCAATTTCTTCAGTATACTCTTTGACAATGTCCAGAGCCAGATGTAGTTTCTCTTGATTTTTAGCATAGATCTTGAGATCTCATCCATGTAAAATACATGAGTGACTTTATGCTTTCGATTTCCAGGTTTGCCGCAGAGGTTCCCTTCAGAATGGCGATGTGCGAGAGATAGTGGCAATAATGTGAGGCAAAAGAGGAGAGGGATCATAGTATCGCCCTGAAACACACCTCTCTGAACGGTGACACTGTTAGTGATCACACGATGTTTTCCAGATGAGATAGTAAATCTGGTATTCCAAAGCGGCATTAATCTCTCTATGCAGCCCACGATGTGTGGATGAACCTTTAAGCTTTCCAACAGACAGATGATAAGTCTATGGGAGGTTGAATCAAAAGCTTTCCGGTAATCAATCCAGGCCATCGATAGGTAACGCTGATAGAATGCTGCGTCTTTACAGACACATCTATCGATGAGCAGGTTCTCCCCACATCCTGCTAGGCCTTTCTTTGAACAACGTTGTTCGTACATCTCTCGCCATACAGGTCCAATTGTCCAAACAATCCTAGAGTTGGTTGAGCCAATCAAGACGAAGTCAATACATTTGACCGACAGAATCTCGTTACTTTTAGGTGGACGGATCGACTCATGGGCGACCTGCCGAAGTGCTATGATACCAGTATGGCCCTTGAACGGAAAGGTTACATGGCGCGACTGCATACTTTGTGGTGCGAGAAACACCCAGAGCTCTCGCATTTTTCGCATAAACGTCTGTGAAACCGTGCCGAGAAACTCCGAAAAAGGGGTTATATAAGCGAACCGCCTACTCAAATGCAGCTAGAAGAAGCCATCAACAGAGAAAGAGAGGCGACACCGAGGCCAACCGCGAGCAGGCATCCAATACAGGAAGAGCGATACTTCAGGACACGAAGAAATATCAGCATTCTGGTTTATCTTAAGCCCAAAGATCTGGCTGAACTGGATGAAGAGCTTCGTTGAGATTTTTCCGAAGAACGTGACCTCTGGACTATCAATTGTAGTGTGTATAATGAAGCGAGAGCTTTCGCAGATGCAAAACATAAAACAAAACCAACGGTTGATCATAAGACCAAAAGACGAATTCATCAAATCACTGCGAAGGTTCGACAGTTCGCGCGCGAAATGCGGATCTGTTATGACACTCAACAAGTCAAAGCTACTGACCATTAGGCAGCATATTGTTGACAAAATACGAGTACTATCTAATACTAGGAGAAGTCTAGAGTGGAGAGAAAGGTGGGTTAGAGAAAATCAACAGTTTTGTCGGACCCATCTCCACCCACCCACACCGGTCGATGCATTTTAGAGAAAAGCCTACGAAGTCCAGCATCAACAGAAAGAACACTCGAAGAATATAAATAGCTCCGGGACCAGATGGTATCAATACCTTCTGGTGGAAGAAGTTTCCTTCAACCCAATAGCATCTGGCCCGCATTTTCTCTCATATCTAAAGTCAGAAAAGCCTATTCTGGAGTGGTTGGTAGAAGGGCGCACAGTGCTTCTGTCGAAGACGGGCAACTTAGCTGACCCTAAAAATTACAGGCCAATTACTTGTCTGATCACACTGTATAAGATCTCCACTGCTATCATAAGTAATTGGATTGATCGGACAATTGAACCTGTGTGGCGAGAGATGTCCGAGCAACGTGGTTCAAAGAAAGGCGTAGCAGGATGTCGGGAGAACCTGCTCATCGATATATGTGTCTGTAAAGACGCAATGTTCTATCAGCGTTACCTATCGATGACCTGGATTAAGCACCGGAAAGCTTTTAATTCAACCGCCCATAGACTTATTATCTGTCTGTTGGAAAGCTTAAAGATTCATCCACACATAGTGAGATGCATAGAGAGATTGATGCCCCTTTGGAAAATCAGATTTACAATCTCATCTGAAAAACATCGCGTGATGACCATGAGCCTTCTCCTCTTTTGCCTCACATTATTTCCACTATCTCTCGCACTTCCCCATTCCGAAGGGTACCTCTGCGGCAAACATGTAGCTCCAGACATTATCAAAGAGTACAATCAAGAAATTGGAATGAAGTTCGGTTTAGAAAAATGCGATAAGGTTTATTTAAAGAGAGGAAAACTTAATGGCATCCCGGAAGACCCTGAGCGCGTCGACGGAAGCGCGTTCAGAACGTGACATCTATTAAGGATACTTTTCGATGCAGATACAAACGTCTTATCCGACGGATTTGGTCTTCCGAACTGTCGGCGAGGAACAAAGTATCTCCGACGAACATGCTTGCGGTCTCAGTAGTACTCTATTAATTTGGATTATTCTAGGTACAGCACATATAGTCGCAAATGGACAATACAATCTTCTTAAAATGGTCAGGAAACACGAAAAAGCGGGAAAAGGGTCGTTTCTCTACAAAGCAGCGGAGGAGGCTGCTGAAACACTCGGACTTGACTTCAATATCACGGATGAGCAAAGTGCATTAAATCATGTCCATCTCGAGTACTCACTTCTGAAAGCACGGATTAAGAAAGCTCAGGAGAAAAACTTCCGCGGGAGTTTCTCGAGAAGCAGATGCACGGAATCTTCCACAGAAATGTGGAGGATCTGTCGATGTCTTATGAGCTAACGTTTGCTTTCCTTAAATCGCCCGGATTAAAGTAGAGCTCGGGTGAACAAATGTTATATTCGATAACACTATTAACTGTG
>CAKNWU010327359.1:4846-30964 GCA_932072015.1 Andricus quercustozae
TATTTCATTTTCAACAAAATAGTTGAATTTTTAACTCAAAAAGAGTTATCTTCTACCAGAAGAGATGAATTTTCAACGAAAGAGTTGAGCTTCCATGCTAAAAAGTCGAATGCTTTGGAAATGAGTGAGATGATTCAAGCTGATTCAAATAAAATGATTTTGAAAGAAAATAGTTGAATTTTCATGAAATAAATAAATTCATTTTAGACAAAACAATTGCCAAAAAGACAATCTTTTTAGAAGAGAGTTGAATTTTTCACTACGAAAGATGAATTTTCAGCCAACAACTTTTCTACTAAAAAAGATGAATTTTTAATCCGCAGTGACAAATTTTCTATTTAGAAAGACGAACTTGCCACAAAACAGTTTAATTTTCAAAATAAATATGCGTTCCTAACAAAATTGTTAAATTTTTAACAAAATCATTAAATTTTTAACACGATAGTAGAACTTTCGAGTACAAAAATAATTGTCAACCAAACAGATGTAAGTTGCAATCAAGTAGTAGAAATTGTAAGCGAAAGGGGAGAATTTTCAACAGAATAGTTTATAATTCCACCAAACAATATTATAATTTTGAAGTAAAAAAATTAGAATTCAATCAAAATTAAAGATTTTTCAACGAAAATTATTCTACCAAGTCGAAACATCTGATGGAAATCTAAATCTTCTTCAACATTTTCGGATCTCAAAGCCACAAAACCAAAAACTGTTATTATCATTCGTTGTATCGCAAAAAGTTACGAACAATAAAGATTTAAATTTTAAGTAAGAAACTTTGATTTCAACCAAGAAAGACGAATGCTCAACAAAATAGTTGATTTTTAAACCAGAAAAATTCATTTTTAACCAAGCAGTTCCAGTGTTAACCAAAAAGAAACTAATTTATATAAAAGATATGCATTTTCTACCAAGGAAGGTCTTGTATTTAAAGGAGAAAAAAATGCCAGCCACATTGTTGAATATTGAAGCCAAAGTGCGAATACTCTACAAAGCAGTTAAACATTCTATCCACAATTATGAATTTTCAACTCGAAAATATGCATTTTCAACCAAAGACTTGTATTTCAAACTAAAAAAAATTAATGTTTGGCCAAAAATGAAGTTCAATTTTCAGTTCAAAAGGTTTAGCTTTCAATGAAGTAATTGAATTTTCAAGCAAGCAGAATTTTAGATAGGTGAATGTTCAAAAATAAACGATACATTTTATGCAAAATTAGAAAACAAGTTTTATGTGGTCTTGTATACCCAATGACGGTTGCGCATTCGCGCCGATATTAGAAACGAATATTTTTATCGATAAAATATTAAATTTTTATTTTTTATCTCAAGGTTTTCAAAGGAAAAAACCCAACCTTTCTTTCTAGTCCAATAAAAATATAAGGAAAGTGTCTTTTTATTATAAATGTCCAATTTGTTTTTGACCTTCATTTTTAATGGCAAATATTTTTTTTTTTTTTCAAAAAATGCTCATGATCAATGAAAAGGACGTGAAAAAATCTATCGAAACTGTACTGAACGAAAGTTTTTTTATCGCCTTTAGGAGAGTTAAAAATCACCGAAGTGTCCACGCAAATTCAAAAATGATTATCCCCACCAATAGCACAAGTAGCACAACACTTGGCCCAAGTTTGACTCAATAATCGTAACATAAAAAAGAAATAATATTCGGAACATAAAAATTTGTATTATGACGAGGAAGAATAATTAATGTCTATTGAATAAATTGAAGTGAAACTCGTTTTAAGTAGAGAAGTCTGTAGGGATTAGGAGAGATTCAGATGTACATGGCAACAGTTTCCTTCCAAGCAAGTTGAAGTTTACTGCATTTACATAGGCAAACTATTCCAGCAGAATTGCATGGCCTGCTGGCGTTGTTACTGCCGCTACTTAGTGCTGATGTGACTACTATCTTGCAAACTTATATAGCTACCGTATAACACACTATATGAATCCCACACTCCATAATTTCCTTCCAGTTACTGACATAAACTGACTAGAAACAACTTTGTTTAATGATTCAGGAATTAAGGGCTTAAAATATAAAAAATTTAGAACTGCAACTTTGCTGGACTCCCCGACTCTTCGAAAACAAGGTATAAGCTTCAATACTGTATATGTATCGAATTAATAACTAAATAAATATTATAATGAATTCCATAGTGAATAAGACCTAGATAGGGTCATTCTAACCTGTTAAAATTTTTGGGTAATTTTGGGCAACAATAATAAATTATGTGTGATGATAATAACAAATCAGGAGACATATTTTCATTATAGTAGTATATCTTTATAAAGTAAACTTATAACCAAACCTTTTCTTCCACATGGAATTTGGTATGGAGTAGAAAAAAACAAATATTTTAATAACAAATTCTCATAGTGTGGAAACGCTCTTTCGGACTTCAAAATTAATTATTTGTGTAAAAATTTGTAACTACGTAAATATGTCTTGATCTAATTTCTGTTTCACATTTCTGGTTTAAAGTAACTTTCAAATCCGAAAATGGCGAAATACAGAAAATAATGAAATAAACTACATATATAAAAAGCGTTTTCCAAAACTAAAAAGATTTTTCATTGTTTTATGAATGTTCACTAAAGAGATAAGCAAAGATAAATTTTATGTTTTGTAAATAAATGGACAAATACGTTATGTAAACAAATGATTCATTTCAGTCATCTACATGAAATCATCAAAAAGTGGACAAAAACATTTTCTTCAATTTTTCTTTCATACAACAAACGTAAGAAATCCCATGATTGGGATTTTCATATAGATCGAGTCCAAAGTTACGGATAATATCTGTAACTTCGTAAAAAATATCATTAACAAATACTATTTGACTATTTGAGTTGATTGAAAACATAAAAGTCAATTTTCACAAAAAATCTACGCTGATATTGTTTGCCATTTTTTTTGCCTTCTATAGGGAAGAAATTTTGTAAGTTTTATACGGTCTAAGTAACTTTTGTGATCAATTGAATTTATTTTTCACAAGATCAAATCATCGCTTATTCTTCGGAAGGTACGAAAGGTACATAGAAATAAATTTTAACGAAAAAGTTTGCACATCTAGAAAAGTTCTTCAAAAAATGCCTTCTGCTTTTTTGTGATATCTTGCATCGTTTATGAGAAGAATTCGTAAATTATATTTCGAAAAAAAAAAAATTCACCCGGCTTAAAAAATGTTTTACCCTTTGTAAAGTTTTTTTTTCTAAAAACTTTTTTAATAATAAAATTAAAACAGAAAAATAAATTTTTCCCCAAATTCAATTATTTTTTAAAACATAAATTGACATAACTTAGTAAAATATTATTGAAACTGTTTGAAACTTGATATACATACAAACGCAATATACTCTAGTGATACCTATGAAATAAAGAGAAAAGTTTTAACTGTCTATTGTTAATAAATTACTAATTGCAAATTGAGACCGGTCGCAATCATATTTTTTAGTTTCATTGACCAAAACTATTTTGGCCAGTTCAAAGTCGAATAAATTTCCAGTGAGGCATTTCTCCCTCACTATTCAAGGAAGATTTTTGAAAATTTTTAGATTTAATAATTAAAAATAGAAGAAATTAGGTATTCGATAAAGAAGCATAAAATGCCGCCACATACTGCTTCATTATAAAATACCTAATTTCGTCAATTTTCAATAAATCGCTCTGAAAATTTTAAGAAATCCTACCTGAATAGTGAAAAACAAGTTCCTCACAGGAAATTTGTTTAACTTTGAACTTTCCTCCATACTTTTTCTCGGTGAAACTAACAAAATATGATTGCCGACCGATCTCGATTTGCAATTAATTATTATTAATATAATATATAGTATACTGCGTTTTTATACCAAATTTCAAACAATTTAAATAATATTTATCTGAATAATGACGATTTATGCTTTAAGAAATAATGGAATTTGGGAAAAAATTATGTTACACTATGAATTTTGTTATTGAAATTATTCAAAGAAAAAAACTTTACATGGAAAAAATTCTGCCTTGTCACTCTGCATAACCCCATATTAAAATTTGTTCTCCTTTAAAATTTAGATATCACGCCATGCTTGGACAATAATTGTTGGCTTTTTTAGCGCTCCTCTCTTTATTGCATGCGGATCCTCAATTTATACTGATTTTTACCCGATCCTCGACGAAAATGTTTGAAAATAATTTTTTCTAAATTTGAATGATATTACTTGAAAATTGGAGAAATCCGCAGATCCCAGAATAAAAAAAACATGCTTCAGAATAAGTCGGCGGTAGATTAAAATTGTATTGCAATTTTGTCATAAAAAATTATTACTTTAAGTGTGTTTTTCGTTTTTATCAAAAGAGTAAATGGAATCCAAACGAAAAAAACACTCCATGTGACAAAAACGCTGTCAAGTAACTGCATGAATTTTAATATTTTATTTATATACGTTAAAGGTAATCAAACTTGCGAAATTAAGAAATAAAGCGAAGTAAGAATAGCAGAAAATCTATAAATAGATATGCTTTTTAATAAAAGGAATCAGTTCAATGAATTAGCTAAATAAATAATTTCTTTTGTTTTGACAAAAAAATAAATTAATATTTTAGAGGAATAAAAAGAAACATTTGGGGGCCGGTAACATAAAAATTTATTATCATCATTCTTATTTTTATGTTATTAAATTTATATAATTTTTTAGTCAAAGGCGTCCGCTAAATTTTTATATATTTGTTTTGTTCCTTCAAAATATAAATTCATTTTTCTCATAAAACAAGAAAAATAATTTAATAAACTAATTGATTATAGTAAATCCTTTTATTAAAAAAACACTTCAAATTATAAATTTTCTACTATTCTTACTTGGCTTTATTTTTTGATTTCACAACTTTGACTACATTCAACATAAATAAAATATTACAATTCACGCAGGTATTCGACGAAGTTCTTTTTGAACGTAGTGCATTTGTTGGGTAGTAAATTTTTATGTCTGAAATAGGTACAATCGATTTTAAACAAATATCGGTAAAATAGTAATTAATCTTTTTAACGAACACGCAAAGTAAAAAAAAAAAGTATAAAAATCAAACTGCAGGAATGAGATAGTTTGTATTCAAAAACAATAATGTACTTATCGAAGTCAAAGTATTTGAATAATGCATTTCTTTTCAGAAAGGAGTGCAGTCAGTGGGACGGAAAGATGAAAGAGGTCGCTTTATTTATTTTGTATTCACAACAATTTTGACAGATCTTGGGTAAATATTTACAGTTTCTGAAGGTAAAGTTGCCAGAAGTAATGAAATTTTCTTCTGCTCGACATACGTCTTCGATGGAAATGTCTTACAAATAAGACGAATTTCTTCTTATCAAAGAACCGAATTATCTTTAATATTATCAGCAATCTTTGAAAGTAGAATTGCAATTTTGAACTTAAATTTCAACCAGATAAATAATGAAGACCATTTTTTGTGCATTTAAAACCTGGAATTTGAGGCATCTTAAGCGTATAAAATCGATTTAAAAATTAATCAAGTAATAGACTGGAAAAGTAATCACCTAAAAAAATACATTTTTTAGCGACATAAAGGGTGGCTTTTTCTTGACAAGGTTGTATTATTCTTAGTTGTGATGTCTTATAACATTAGTTAATTAATTTCAGGACTGACTTTAATACATATTTTTAACCCTTATAGTGTTTTACGATTTACTTTTCACCACATGAAAGAAAATAAGGAGCTGTAATATAAAAGTAAATATTTTTTAAATTTAGAGCACACTACTCAAAATATTTTAGTTTGCCAATGAAACCTAATAAGGGTGAAAATAAAAAAATAGTCAATATTCAGTAGGGTGGTTCGAAAAAAAATGTTTTTGGAATTGCAAACAATACCATGCCTTAAAGTAGAACATTGGGACCAACGTAAAGTATACTGAATGTTCAATTGATCGACTCAAATGTAGGTAAAGTTCGTGAGAAAAATAAGTTTAAAAAAATGATTGTCTGCAGAGTTTTAAACTTTTTTGGGTTCCAAATTGTTTTTCACATTTTTGGGGGCTTCGAGAGTTTTCCTAATTTTTTTCATATTTTAGGATACTATTCTGGATGAGATAATTATGTTTGAATGTAATCCTGTGAGAAAACTTTTTTTGGTTTTTAGAGCTGGATCAAAAACTATTTGTATTTCCAGATTCGATAACTAATGAATGTTCAATTTTTTGTGAGCACTTTTTGATCCCAAGAAAGCCCTTACACAAAAAAAATTGTTCAAATTTTTTTATAAGCACAATAAATGAAAGTTAATTAAAGTTATATTAATTTAAGATTGAAATGAAATATGCGTTCTCATGAACCATTTTGTGCACCGAATTCGGGCATAGAAAAAACTTTTTAAATACTTTAGACATCTTCAAAAATCTAAAAATAATAACAACAAATCAATCGATTTCATGTTAAGTAAACTTCATGGGGGTCCTAATGCTTTACTTTTAGGCATTGTGTTGTTTGCGGTTGCTAAAAGTATTTTTCTACCCGACCTAATATTTACCTAATAAGTTTTGGGAAAAAAGTGTTAAGAATTGGTCGAATCACATTTTTTCGTTTAGCATGCGTCTGATGTTAGTCATATCTAAAATTTATTTGTAGCGTTCTTAATCAACGTGATATTTAACTATGGAATGACTATAGATTGAATTAAATATATATTTTAAAACGCTCAGTAAATAAATAAAACTTTACTTACATTCAGCAATAAATTACATGAATGTTCCTAAACGAATATTTTTATATTTTCGTTGAAGATTTTGAATATTTCGTTCTTTTCAAGACTACTAACTTTATTTAATACAACCTAAATGGTCGTGAGACAGAACATAAATAAATTGATGAAAAGAAATTATTTTTTTAAAGGTTACTTCCCTAATGTTAATTTGTTTAATTTGTGAATTAGCAGTAACGAATCAGGTTTTACGATTATATGGTTTATATATAGAAAACTACTATTTTTATTAAAAAATTCAACATAATGAGTCCCTGGACACGATGACCAACGATGAAATCCAAATCTGGGGACACATGAAAAACTGAATGAAAAGAAGTATCTTGAAATTAGTAAAACGATTAGTCACTTCGATCTTCAGTAATGATAAAGAAAAGCTGTATTCCAGAAAAGTGTAATTTTCTCCGGACAGGTTTTCCTCGCTTTTTTTCTTTCATATAAAATTAAGAAAATTTAAAAATTAAAATTTTCAAACTAAATTTCTACTTTACTGATTTCCCTTAAAATACAATACGCAGCGTATAATATTTCAGCTTCATAACAAAATAAAATAAACGTTCCTGATAAAATGCGTAGATGCCCCTGGCATGCAGATCTATATTTTTATATTATTAATAATAAAAAACAAACTATGTGTGTGCATGTGACTCGCAGCGACAATTTTAATTCCAATTTCGAGCATAAATTCGGCGAAGCGTTTACCACAGCCGCGAAATCATAAAACTCGCGACGTCGTAAATTTAATATGAAACTTCCATAAAGCATAAACATAAACCGTGAGGTAGGGAAAAGGGATGAGGATGGTTTGGTAAACAGGGGGGGGGGGCAAGGGTTTGGGGCCGTGGCAGCAACTGACAACGGCAGGCTAGAAAACTAGGCGTTTTGTATGTAACGGCCCGATTCGGCGTATGGCCAGAATTCCATGAGAATAAAGCGAGGAGCGAAGAGCGGAGGACACGTTGGCATTTTGGATGGCTGGGGACGTTAAAAATTCTCTTAGGAAATTAAAATTCAAGCCGAGCGATTTTAATAATTTAAAACGCTTCGAACATATCTGTTTCAGATATTGCTAGGGATATTGCGTTTTTAAAACGCATGTGCTCTTTATTTTTCATGCCCCAAATATAGTCAAAAAAAGAAAAAGGTTATTAAAATAAGGAGCCGTTCAAAAACGCTCTAAATATTTCTTTGAAATACTCCCTCAACTCTTTCATTTTTATCTTTTATCTTATCATCACAGATCACCATACATATCTTGAACCCAACGTTTTTTTCTTGGATTTCATTTGATAAACGCCTGAAATAAAACACAAAATATTTAGACATAATATTTTAACAGACGTTGCAGCCAAAAATTATTAATTTTTGTGAATAAAATTTATGTATAGGTACCATATTCAACTCAATATCAAACGCATAAGATTTCAAGTCAAAAGGTATTGCATTTTCATCAAAATGGTTGATTAGTCTAAAAAGTAGAATGTTTTAGAAAAACATTTGAC
This sequence comes from Andricus quercustozae, assembly GCA_932072015.1. Lineage (NCBI taxonomy): Eukaryota > Metazoa > Arthropoda > Insecta > Hymenoptera > Cynipidae > Andricus > Andricus quercustozae. The sequence goes on from CAKNWU010327359.1 coordinate 13,103, forward strand.
TTTCAAAACACGAAATGTTGAATTTTCAACCAAGAAAGGTGCTTTTTAACAAAATAGTTGAATTTTGAACAAACAGAAAAATTAATTTTAGAACAAGCTGTTGCATTTACAACTAAATAGTTAAACTTTTAAGAAAAAGAGATGACTTTTCGACCAAATAGTTGAATCATTAGGCCAAGAAGACTAATTTCTAATACGATAGTGGAATTTTGAACGAACAAAAATGAATTTTTAACCAAGATTTTTTTCTATCAAGAAAGATGAATTTTTAATGGAAATAGACAAATTTTCATCAAAGCAGTTGAGTTTTCAAATAAAAAATATGAAATTGTAACAAAATAGTTTAATTTTCAACAAAATAATTAAATTTTCAACCGCATAGTTGAATTTTTCACCACATAGTTAAATTTTCGAGTTATTTATAAACATAAATTTCCAACCAAACAGCCGAGTTTCCAAAAAAAGTTATTAACCAAATAGTTGCATTTACGAGAAAATAGTTGAAGTTTCAAGTAAAAGGGACGAATTATCAACGAAATTTGCGGAACTTCCCACTAAAAGCAACGAATTTTCAACAAAACAATAAAGTTCGTAACCAAATAGTAGACATCTTAAAAAGAGGGAAAAGAGAGGAATAGTGTGAAGAGTGTCAACTCTGTACTTAGATGCATTACTCATAACATATGTTACGAACCGTCCTGGTACGTAATTGAATTTTGTATTCAACCTATTCTAAATTAAAATCAACTTTCTAGGAGGATATACGCAACGTAAGCTTATTAAAACATAAGCCAGCTTGAAAATTCCTTCACCCATGTCAATCTGTTAGAGTAGGATAAAAAGATGTGAGAAACACAGGGAAGGAAAGAGAGAAGACGACAATACGAATCATTGCAAGAAGAGTACTCATACAGACACTTTTTGACGCTTGTACCTATGCACTACTACACCTAACGATTCGCTCGCAGTGCGAGTGCATTTCCCTATCTCCCAACGTCCTTTCTATATAAACAAAGGATTTATTTTAACAGCTGATCTGATCTATAATAATTTACCCTTAATAATATTTAGATCACCGTTGCCTAATTAACAATTTCTTACTACTACGAATAATAATTATTCAGGTAATAATTATTAACTGAAGATAATGGACAGTTATAAACTACTGAAATGAATAAACTAATACAGAAACAATTAATAATCAATAGTCAATTAAATTCTAATAATAATTTAAAAGTATTAAATTAAAGGAATCAAAGGTGCCTCTAAGTCACGTTATGACAGCCACAATTTTCTAGAAGTCAGCGATTCATAATATAGCTTCCATCCATGGTTCCTTTCCAAATCGTCGATTCGACGATCTAATCAACATTTGCAAAGCATTTAAGAAGGCGCTACTTCACCAACGCATTCGTACCTTCAAATCGGTCACACTCAAAATTCTCATGGCAGTTTTTCACTACTTCTTGTACCGACTAGAAGTACTAAGGAATCCGGAAAAAATACGGTTTCTCTCACCCGTCTTTACGACCGGGACGGCATCGAATGGCGGCATCATCGGACCTAATTTGAAGGATGTGTCGATTCTGCAAATCAGCTTAGCGCATCCAGAATCGAAACGGCGAATCAGGCCCAGTGGAGTCCTCTACGAAGTGCGACGGTCCAGGAAGAGGTGTGAACCTGACAGGTTACATCCTATACCAAAAATGAGAAATCTAATCCTTGCCCACTCCTTCCTTTTTTGGCGAATAAAGTGTGGCGGTAGCTATAAGTTAGGGTAAGTCGAATATGAAATCAATTTTGTTTTCTTGATTCTTTTGAAATGTTAACATCTGTTTTCTATTTCATTTTCTTCTTATTTGAATAAATTAAAAATAAAACTAGATTCAGTGCGTCAGTTGTTTCAACGGTAACAAGGCAACCGTAAATGGAAACATCATGAATTAATAAGATGGTCATTACGGTCCCACAAAATTAAATAAATTAATCAAATTAGCTGACAGGTGGTGAGAGGTTTTACCGAATTTGTGTCAAAGGCGTGATTGGAGTTGAAGGTGGGAGCCTAAGAGGTAAGTAGGGCTGCGTGGGGAGAATTGGGGAGAGAAGCAAACATTTTTAGCGTAGTAGTAACGTGGGATTTATAGAAATTGAGAAAGTGAGGTTAGGTTTGCAAAGTGTCAAGTGAATTTGTGGTCAAGAATGTGGGTCTTCGAGGGGGACAAGAGTGGTTCTTATAGTGTAGGGGGAGATCACAGGAGAGGAAGGGGTGTCTGCAGAGGTTGTTAGGGGTGGAATAATGTGGAGTAAAGGGAAAATTTAGGATGGTAGGGGGTAACAGTTTTGAGAAACATCTGTCAGTTGCAGAAGGTGCTGCATGGATAGGTCCCAGTTATCATAAGAAGAGCGGGACGTGGGAGAGCGGGAGGGGGTCAGCGAGACTGCTGGTGGTGCTACTAGTGAAGTAGATCGGGAGGAAATTTTCCACACGCCACGACGGTTAGCAGTGCGTGGCCAGGTGTCGAACGGCGCGTCGTGGAAGGGGAAAATCGGAACTACGGGAACAATGAAAGCAAGAAGGTGATGGAGAGACTCTCTAGCGTAAGTGAGGGGCATTGATGCAGAAGAGGAATAGAGACAGCCAAGAGATTCCGGAGAAAAGCGCGGTAGAGTCCGTTTAAGAAAAGCGGTAGAACACGTAGGTCACCCCCCCCCCCTTCCAAATGGTGGTGCAGTTGGAAATGGAGGCGTTAGGGATTCTGATAGATGTGATCACGGGAATGAGGAAGGACGGAATGAGGAAGGACGCAAGGGGGACTAAGGAGCAGATGGAAAGTATTAGGGAGGACTTGTGGATTAGAGATGAGAATTAGGAAAGGAGATGAAAGAGCTGAATGAGAAAGTAGAAGGATTAGAAAGAGAGAGGTGGTGTCGATAAGGAAGACAAAAGAACTTGAAGTGAAACAGATGGAAGAGGAGATTAGGGACTGGAAGGAAAGGAAGGGAAAACGGCTTTAGAAGGTGGAGGGCAGGTCGGACATGAAAGTATGTGACAGGGGTGAGGGAGAGCAGAAAGGTATTTGGTGGAGGGTAGAGAACATGATAGAAGAGAAAGTGGGAGGACGTAGGAACGAAAAGAAGGAGGTGGCGGCTAGGGAAAGGATAAGGGTAATGGAGTGGAGAATGGAGAGAAAAGGGAAGGCAGACAGGAGATATAATTAGGCACTTTGATTTCATCAGCTAACTTCACTTGTTTGAGTGCTGAGAGGTAAAAAATTGATCAAATACATGGAAGTTGATCCATTTCCCCCCTATTTTGTTAATATCTTCGTACAACGAATTTTTTCTATATAAATTTATTTCGAAAATAGTTTTTAATTTTTAGTTAATATTGAATGAAATAATAAAATAACAATAATTATTATTGATTTAGAAGATATTACATAAATAAAGCTTTGTCCCATGCATTTGGTCAATTGTTTTCCCCTGAGTAATCAACGAAGTGAAGTTAGCTGCTGGTTAAAGTGAAAATACCAAATATTGTGATAAGAGGATTGAAGATAAGGGGCGAAGAAGAAAGGGAGGACGTGGAAACTTTGATACAGGCCATAGAGTGGGTTGAATGTAAGAAAGGTAAAGTTAGGCTAGATGGTAGAAAAGAGAAGGAAGTGGCGGCTGTGAAATTTGAGAGCTGGGAAGAGAAGTTGGGGGTAGTGCGAAATAAAAATAATATAAGGGATAAGGGGGTCTTCATCGATCACGATTTGACGCGGAAGGAAAGGGTGATGCAGTGAATGCTGAACGACAGGTCTCGGAGGGAGAGGAATGAAGGTATAGCGTCGAGGGTAGGGTATCGGTGGGGGTAAAGCAGGGTGAAAGAGTAGTGAAGGTGCTGTACTGGAACCTAGCAGTGGTAAAGAAGAAAGATGAGGATTGCTTGAGGTATGTTCAGGAATTTGATAACGTGGGACTGTTAGGGACGCTGGGAGAGAAAGGAAAGGGAAGGAAAGAGTTTTGAAAGGAACACGAAGTATGATATAATAAATAAGGAGAAGGAGATTCTAAGGGACTGGATGGAGGATAGATGCTGGGCGGTGGCGAATGGTATGGTAGCAGGAAACGAAGAGGGAGAATACATATATGTAAGGTAGGGTTAACGGTGGTAGACTATGTGATCATGAATATACAAGGATGGGAGGAGACGGAGAGATTTGCAGTAGAAGGGAGAGTAGAATCAGACAATCAGCCATTAGGGTTGTGGATAAGAGGGGAGAGCGGCGGAAGGCAAGGTGGGCAAGAAACGTTGAGAGGGTAGAGGGTGATATGGGAGGATGTGAAAGGGAAAGTCAAAGGGTGTGAGCAAAAGAAGGTATTCAGATAAAAGAAGAAATGAATGGCGAAGCCGTGGCGGGATAGGGAATATAAAAATATGAAAATGAAGGTTAAAAGGAAGTACAAGAAGTGGAAAGAGAAAACTGCGAAAAGGAGGGAGTACGTAGAATTGAGAAAGGGGCTTAGGGTGATGTGTGAGAAGAAAAAGCAAGAAAAGCAGAAAGATTTAGAAGAAGATTTCTTAAGTGTTAGGACAGAGGGGTACATGTGGAAGGTTTAGGAAGCGCAGAGTGGGGTTAGGCGAGAAGACAGGGAGTGAGGAGTGGCGGGAGTTTCTTGGGTCCCTATCATCTCACATGCGGCAAGTCTCTCTGCGGCATGTCACAACTGCGGCATCTCTACCTAGCGGCATCTCTCACTAGTGGAAAGGGATTCGACCAATATTATTTCTGTGGCCAGTCACAGGAGTAACTCCCCCCCCCCCACGAGACGTTGGAAAAGGGGTAGGGGTTTGACCAACATTATTTATTTGGCCAGTCACAGGGGTGCGATGAGAGATGCCGAAAAAATGTCAATTTCACTGTAAGAAATGCCGCGCGGGAGATGGCGAGAGAGAAGCCGCTAGATAGAGATGCCACAGTTGTGACATGCCGCAGAGAGACTTGCCGCATGTGAGATGGCATGGCCCCAGTTTCTTAAGGAATCGTTTCAGGAACCAGATTCACGAAAGATAGATGATGGGAGTATAAGAATGGCAATAAGGAATATTTGTGGAGACACAAGCGGGCTTTAGAGCGGGAAAGTGTACGTGTTTTTTGTGCATCTCAAATCCGCGTTCCCTTCGTGGATAGGGAAAGGTTGGGGGAGGCGATAGTGAAGAGGGGAGTGGAGAGGGGCCTGATCGAGTTGATAAGGGAGGTATATGAGTGACGAAAGATAAGGTGAGAGGAGGGCAGGAGATTTCGGAGGGTTTCTTGATGGATAAGGAGTTAAGACAAGGGTGGTTGCTTAGCCCAGCGCTTTCTGCGATATTAATCGCGGATATCGAAAGTAAGCTAGAGGGCGGAGTCATAGGAGGGGTTAGGGTAGGAAGCGTTAGCGTGTGCAGATGACATAGTGTTGCTGGGAAGAAGCGAAGGGGCTTCAAAGGAACTGATGAGAGGGTGAGAAGAAACCTGGATAAGCATAGGTTGGAGCTGAATGTGGAAAAGTCCAAGGTTATGGTGTTCAGGAAAGGCGGTGGAAGGGATAAGGGAGGGGAGCGAAAGTGAAGGGGAAGGCGATGTAGGAGCTGAAAGGTATTGTATACCGGGGCTTCCTTTTTTAGAAGAATAGGGGAGCGGATGGTCACATAAAAGAAAGAGTGATGAGGGCAAATGTTGTAATGAGACAGGTGTGGGGGTTGGAAAGAAAATTGTTCGCAGATGACTTTGGAAGGAGAATAAAATTATTCGACTCGTTAGTGATGAGTGTGTTATTTTATGGAGTGGAGGTGTGGGCGTGGAAGGAAAGTGAGGAGGTAAATAGGATGCAAGAGAGGAACGTAAAGTGGACACTTTAGTCGAAAAAAAATCGTCTAATTATATTGTTAGGAGGAAGACCGGAAAAACAAATTTAGGAATTCTAACAGGAAGTCGGGTATGTAAGTAGAGGAGAAATTGTTCGAAGAGGGGAGAGTAAGCTGGCTAGGGAGTATTGGTGAGAGAACTAGAATCGGGGAGAGACGTATATGGAGGTTGAAAGAGAAATGTATTTTAGAAGGAATGGGCTGCAGCGGGATGAAGTGAGATGAATGCATGAGGAGGGAACAATGGAGTTTGAGGTGGCCGAAAGAACGGCATGGAGAGGGAGAAGGCAGCAGGGGAGGAGAGAAGAAGAGGGTCAAGGTTTAATGGGAACTATGTTTGGATTAGGCCAAGGACGAGAGAGGATGAGATGTGGGTGCATGGAGGGTTTTAATAGATTTTGGCTTCCTAGGGAAAAGAGAATATGTGAATTGTGCTGAAAGGGGTATGAAAGGGTGAAACACTGGTTGGAGGACTAAGAGGGGGTGGAAAAGAGTGGGATAAGCATGGAGGTATTACTGCATGAACGAGAGGACAAAGGGGTGGTTGCATGGGTGAAGCGGGTATTGGGTAAGATAGGGAAAACGAGAAGGAAGGAGACTGATGAATGGGGAAGGAAAGATAGTAAAGAGAAGAGAAAGTATATGTAAGTGAATTGTAAATATGGTAAATAATTAGTAGATAAGTATTAGATATTAACCTAGGATGCAGAAGTTGGCCGTGCGAGTCAAGGCAAATGATATGGACATGAGTGCGAGGCGAAGCGAGGAAAGCAAAGCGATACGAGCGAGCGGCCGTAGAATTAAGGTAGTATTTAGGTGTGGATGGATGTTAGTTTATAAGGACTAATTTCAAGGTAAATTCTGTAAAAGATGGGGGTGTAAGCAAGGCTTTTTTTTCAGGGCCAGCAGACCGAAAAATAAACGTTTATCAACTACTCAAATAACATAAAACCACTAATTTTATTTTTAACCATTTCAAAAAAATTGTTATTTACAGTTATATTTTTCATATGTGATGTCACATTCTACCTTAATCGCTCCGTCCCTACTTTATAAAGAGTCACAAAAGCTGCCCCCTTCCGCCTTCTCAGTTTGATTTAAATTTTTAATGGTCCCTGATTAGACAATTATTATAACTGCAGACTTTTCTTAATTCTGTATTTCAATTAGTAAATATTTCCACTAGTAAAAACTGTGGAGAACTGATACCTGTTATGCATAAATTTCAGTGTCAGGATTGCACAAGAATTTTTTTAAAGTAAGAGACGTAATGCAAGTGCTGGCTTTACTTAGCTTCCACTTTCTGAATATTAAGCCAACAAATTTTTATGTTCACAAACCTTTTACGTGATTTAATGTGAAAGTTAATTTGCCATCTGACTCTGCAAATCTCGAAGTGAGTTTAATAATATTTACATCATTTGCATAGATAATATTTCTTTAATTAGGAAATCGATTTGAAAAAATTAGGGTCCATATCATGTCACATGCGGCAATAATAATAGGCTTCGTCCTCAAAAGATATATAACAATTCTTTTGGATTTTGAGCTCGCGAAATCCTTAGACAAATCGCGTCAAAGTTGACGTTCGCGAGATACACACTTAGCGTTAATGTAACGTGAACAAAATCATTAAAATTTATTAAATGTTGGAAAATCTTGTAGAAATGCATTCAGAGGACACGTACACACTATATGAGAAGTAAGCCAACAAAACGTTTATTTCTTCATATATAAGGATATATTGTAACTTGAAATCCACTGATAAAAAAAAATGTAATTGACTGTTATAATCTATCAGGTTTTTAATTAAATAAAATGCAATATTTCACTCATTATTTATGTTTTATTATATAAAATTACAATTCATTGTTTACAAATAAAATAAAAACATAATTTTATACATGATTGTTATATTTTTAATATTTTAAATACAATTTGAATCCGTATTCGGAAATTCAACATTGCTTGAAAATCCTTTAATTTAAATAGACGTTGAAACAAAGAGAAGACATTTTTTCGCTAACTTCAATTTCGTATTCGAGTTGAATGTTTTGTTCGCTTACTCCACACATTCAGTTAAATATCTTCTAAACTATACATTTCATAAAAAGATACCTGAGGTAAATGTTGTAGACAATATTTTTATAAAAAAGATGATCCATATTAAAATAAAGTATGCTCAAAATTGAAACAACTAAAACGACTTGAAGCACAAGCAATTCGAACACCTCGTCTTTCTTCTTAACTTCTAAAGTGACCTTAAATGATAGATATAAAAAATTAATAATTTTTATTACACTACTTTAGTACATTTTTTCAACTTAACTTTCTTCTATAGGTCTTTAATATAATAATTTATTATTCTTATGATTATCATGTTGGTGAACTTATTTTTATTATTTAAAGACAAAGTGATACCCGATAAATAATTTTTTCCTTTTTTTCAGTACTCGAAATTAATTAATTTAGGTACTTTTTAATATATTTATTCTTACATTATATCAGCTTTTACTTTTTTCTTAATTCTTATTTTACTTTAATTCATATCACGTTTAAATTTTTTGCTATGTTTCCAATATAAATCAAAATTTAAATAAATTTAAAAGAAAGACGAAAGTTATTTTAAGATATGGAAGAAATAGAGGAGTTGAGAAATAGAATGTTCATAAAATAGTGTTCGTCAAACAATATTTAAATCAGTAAGTGATGCATTTTTATAAGATTTTAAAACATTTAATAGACTTTGGACAGTTTATTGACGTCTCATTAACGCTAAGTGTGAAACTTGCGACCGCCATATTTTTTGTAAGTTTTCTAGGGGTTCCGCAAACTTAAATTCCAAAAAATCATCCTTTTCTTTTTCAAAACATAGAATTCTTTTGATTAATACAAAAATAGTCTCGCCCGCAATGAAAACACTAGAGATTTAATTTTGTTTCAGGTCATTTTCTCACAAGCTCATTTTGAAATTAAGTTATGTACGCAATATTCGTAATCCTTAATATGAACCAATTATGGTTCAATTTTGTTTCAGTAGATCTTGACGCCATTTCAATGGTCAAAGTGAAACGTTATGTTTTTCTATTTACGAGGCTCACATTCTGCAATTTAAATTTAAAATTAGGATATTTTAAGTATGAAATTCGAATTACTTTGAAGTATTTTAAATTGTGACTCGACCGTCGCTGATTGCAACTCATTTGATCTGATTGAACATTTGGTGTTTTTGCAACGTCATTGACAGACGTAATGTCAGTATTGTACTGAATAAATGTAATAAATCATGATTGGCGTGTAAAGCGCAGAAACGAGGCACAGACAATGTAAACAACAATATGGCACAAACTATTCGAATATAAACTGCTTCGTCCTAGATAATTTGTCACCGTGAAATCCATGGGGATTATTTGTCGAGCTAATAATGCGGGCCCCCGCTGTGACTCCCGTGCATACGATAAAATTGGCGAAAATACGTTTGCGGTAAATAATTGCACCAGCAACTATTTAATGGACCAACGATTGTCCCTTTTCCGATTTGTCCCACTTTGAGGTAGACGATAAAATTAAATGCTCGGAAATGGGAAACCGTATGGGAATAGTTCCGAAACTTTCTCAGAAGCACGTCTGGTCAAGAAATTTATGCTACGATTACTTCCTTTCCGAGATAAATAATGAGCCTTACAGAAAATAGCGAGTGCACTTAGATGGAAAATTTGTGGACATATTTTCGCGAAACCAGTATTATCGTTTATTTTAATGAACACAAGAATTGTTTGAAAAAATGATTTCTACTGATTGATACACCAATGTCTGACACGAAGTGACTTATTTTACTCTATTGATACCTCATGGGCTGACTCGAAATTATTTAACTACTTGATACCCCAAAAGTTCAGGTAAAATGACGTATAATTCTTGATTCCCCAATTTCTGCTTCAAAATAACTTATAATACAAGATATATACTCTAATGGCTGGCTTTTAATGACTTGTACTACTTTGTGCCCCAATTACTGACGTAAAATAACATATAATTCTTGAAATGTACCTTAATGCCTGATTCAAATAACTTACCCTTCTTCAAAGTCAAGAACTGGTGTTCAATGACGTATACTGCTTGATGGATTTTATTATTATTCTATGCCAGTAAACAGTGGGCCAGAATCCTGAAAACGTGATCAAAACCTTCAGATTAAATTTTATCGTGTGCTCCCAAAATGTATTTTACAATGTTAATTAATAATTGAAGCATTATATTGTGCAATATTATTAATTTGTATCTAACTCTTATACATTACGGGCGTTGCGAATTCTGCCTTTCTTTTAATCAAAATATAAATAATTTTAATATCCAAAAGTGTAAATCGGTCATATTGTTTTTTTTTTTTTTTTAATAAATTAAAACCCCCTTCTTAATGCAAAAATGAATTTCGAATTTTGTCAAGAATTGAGGGAAGGCCAGCTGACTAAAATATGATTATATAGAGTGTTGTGACCCCGTTAAAACTCATATTTAAAAAAATGTTTAAGAAAGTGTAATTCAATTCTATGACGAATAAGTTCCATGGAGTATTTTCTTTAAGTCTTTTAAAAATCCTATACGACTTTTGGCGATTTGGGTAGTTATGAGTAGACTTGTGTCGAACTAACCAGAACCTTGATTTTAAAAATAAATTTATAATACTATGCTTTATAATCATATAAGAGACCTAAACAAATGATAATATATTAAATAGAACTAATATAAATCTAACAAAATCTTCCTGGTATTAAATTAAAGTTAACATTTTAATTACGGTTATTCTCTATTACTTTAGGCACGCAATACAGAAGTACAAGATAAAAGCTTTTTGTGGTAATCAATGAGAAGTTTGTTTTCGGCAGAATAATAATTACAATCAAAATAATAATATTAGCTAATCATATCATGCTACAATCAGTAACCTCAAAACCTGAAACAAATTTTTAAAATATTCTATATTTTTTTTGTAAAAAAGTCCGAGATTTTTTATTTACCATTTTGAAGTTTTTTATTTTTGTTACGATGTTCGTGATGAAATATTCTAGAAAACTTTTATGCCAGATATTTATGAGAATCGCATATTTTTGGCTAAAATTGTCAACCAGTTGGTATTGAACATTTTGAATTTTGAATTTTTTCCGAAATTCGTGATCAGCAACCTCAAAAACCACTGAAAACAAATTTGTACGCAAATCCGATATTTTTTTGGAAAAAGAGTTCAAACATATTGAATCTGCCATTTTTATTTTTGTATTTTTATTTCGAAATTCGTATTCAAAGATCCAAAAAACCTTTGATAATATATTTTTGTCAGAATTTCTTATTTTTGTTATAAAATTGTCAATAATTTAGCATCCGATATTTTTAATTTTGTGATTTTGTTTCAAAATTTGTAATCAGCGACTTCAGAAACTACTAATAAGAAGTTTGTACGTAAATTCTAATATTTTTCGTGAAAGTATCTACCATTTTTGATCCTCCATCTTGAATTCTCCATTTCTACAATAAAATTGGAAATCAGCGATCGCAGCAATCAATAATAATAAGTTGCTAGACACAGTTCATATTTTTTTGGTGAAAGCGTCCGCCATTTTGCTTCCGCCATTTTGAATTTTTCATTTTTCATGCAAAATTCGGAATTGGATACCCAGAAACCTATAATAGTGGCATTAGATTCTTATTTGAATTAGTTTTGGACTTTTGGCCGCATTATTGCGGTTCTACCCCACTGTGAAATGGCTAGCCTAAAATTTCTTATACTACTTAATATATACCATGCTTATGCTATATTACTTGATGCTTCATTTACTAACGTAAAAGGATTTACGATACTTGATAGATACCCTAGTGTTTGTCCCAAAGTCATTTATGCTACTTAACACACTAATGTCTGACGTAAAATGATTCATACTACTTGATTCTCCAATTTCTGATGTAAAATGTCTAATTTAAATCACTTATAATACTTTAAAGGCAATTAAGAATGGCAAATCGCTTACTCTGCTTCTTGATCGATATACCAATGACTGGTATAACATTTCTCATGCTACTTAACACATGTCAACTTGGCTGACGTAAAATAACATAAACTTCTTAATACACTAATGAATGACGTAAAATGGCATATATTAATTAATATTACAAATGGATGAAGTAGAATTACTTATACTACCCGATTTCATAATTTTTGGCGTAAAATGTATGAAATGTACACTTTGTCTGACTTAAATGAATAATACTACTTATGGGTAGCAAAAATGACCTATAATACTTGATACCATCAAGGTTGATGTAGAATCACATATACTACTTGATACCACAATGGATGGCGTAAAATTACTTAAAACACTTGATGACTCAGTTACTGACGTAAGATTACTTATAAAACTCGATAGATACCTCGGTGTTTGACCTGAAATGATTTATACTACTTGGCACCCCAATGTTAGACAAAAAATTATTTATGCTACTTAATCCTTCAATTTTTGGTCATAAGATGACCTATAGTACTTAAAACCATAATTGATACCACATAACAAACAAAACGTAATCTTTAAAATGATTTCAGAGTAATATTTACCTGCAAAAAAAAATTACCTTCACGTGTTTGAATTTATCTACCACATTGGAAATGGTCACCATGTCAACTCTATTGAATCTTGCTTTGTTTCGATACGAAAAAATTCCACTTTATCTAATATATAATTACCCGGAACATTAATTCATTTATGTTTTTTCTGTGACCGTAACATTACATAACCTACTTGACATTGGAATGCCTTACATAAAATGATCCGTACTACTCAACATGTTTTACGTAGACATATCATCAATATTACAGGTCAAATGTTTCCTAAGATTCGAAAATAGATGAGTAGGTAATGTTAGAGGCACTCAGTCACGGCCTGCCGACGCGACGTGAGAGGCCAAGTGTGAGTAGCCAATATCTTGAGTGCTTTACCTTCCCTCTCGAAATCTTCAACTCTCTGTCTTTCGCCTAGAGGAGACTAGAAGTCACCTACTTTAATCTTTTTGTCACCCGATTAAGATTACCCACGAAAATACACTTGACATCATTTCAATTGACCTTCTCTCATCTTCGCACTTACTCTCGAACTGAAAAAGATGTCACAGAAAAAAGTACGACTGTACATAAAAAATATGCGCTTAATCTAGTATAATAAATAATTAATTTATCAATAGAGTTTGTATTCTTTTAGCCGGAATGGTAATAATTTTTCAGGAAAAGTGGATTATTTTTTGAGACTATTTATAACTTTCGAGGTAGTTTTTTCCCTCTTGAATTTTTATTCTACAGCTCTTCTGTACTCAATTTTCCCCCAGTGCTGAAAATGAGAGGGATAAGAAAAAACAACTTCAAAAGGCCCTCAGTTTTTACACCCATTTGATATAGTTCCGCAATTCCTTACACAGTAGCACATTTTGTCGCACAGAAGACAAATTAAATGTTCTCTAAATACGTTTCTAAATGTGATAAAAGTTGTCCATTCATTTTAACATTGCTACACTTCTTTGTAGTTGATTAAAAATGGTAAACACTTCTTTTAAACCTTGACTGAGTAAAGAGCGGTTTTCGGAATTAGTAGCTAGGGAATATAACAGTTCTATTCTGATGGTTTTTATTGTATCAAATAACAACAAAAGATTGCCATTTATCCTCAACAAAAATGTTGGAGTAATTTAATTTTATAAGAGCGCTCTAGTAGACGATTAAACGTTGAATTCTGCCGTAAGCCCGCTTCATAAGTGAACCATTACTTTGCAACTCGACGTGGACATTATTTAACTCCTCGAAGAGATTCATCGAGTTAAAAGTCTCATTCCTGTAACTTTTCAAGTGCTGCCAACGACAAGATCTCGATTATTATTCCCACTTTAATTTGAGGCAGTGTGCCGAGAAATTCACGAGCAACGTCTTACAGGTGGCGCCATCGCTTCTTTTAATCTTTACGGCACATTTTCCTGCTGCAAGGTATAACTCTACTTTAATGAATACGTTGAATAATTTAATATTAAATTTCATAGAGGGGTAGTGATATTATTCCGCCAGCTTCCATTCTCCTTTCTCCAGTCCGACGTTTCCCGTTTCACTCTGCTGCTGGTTCACCCTTCTCAGACGGGTTACTTGTTGTATGACTTGTACACCTAGCGTCATTACGGTGAGCGACACACTTTACGTAATGGTACGATGTTCGCCCCATCCCCTCTACATAACCTCATCCCTTAATGTTAAAAAGTTTCGCTGGCCTAAGAGTCTCTGTGGAACATGAGAATAAAACATCTTGCACTAAAAGATAATAATAAAAATAATAATCATTATTCATATGTACTTTAATTAATCAATTCAATTTTTTAATTCCTTAATGCATTAAAACGAGACTGCCATTCAAGAGTTAGTCCTGCTTTCTACATATTTTACAATTGGAAATATTTTCACCTAAAAGCTTGAAATCGCTACTTCTTAAGAATGTTGAATACGTACACTCTACTATAAAATTAAGCAGTTTTCGAAACGACTCGTAAAATAAAAATAAAATATACTGAGTGTTAATTGCAACTACTTTTGAAAGCAGGATTGATTGACTTCGAATTTTACGTTTTTACTCTCCTTGTAGAAAAAATGTGCCATTCTTATTCGATCCTTATGATCAAGAGCTAATTTTATTCCTTTTTTTGCAGCACGCACCATCATGTGCAAATAAATAACTCATTGCAATCGACGGTTCGAAAATATTATTGGCGCATGCGAACTTTGATCTATTTTCGAAGATTTTGTGAATCATTATAAATATCTGACGAATTTCCACATTTACTGAATGACATTAAATCAGTGAAATTTGTCTTGATTCAAGCAAGAATTATCCGATTTAAAGTAAAATTGGTCTAATTTAAGATTCTGTTATAGAATTCAGATAGTAAGATCTTAAATTTAGATCAATTTCGACCAAAAAAGCCCATTGGTTCAATGTTAATAAATCCAAAAAATTTATTTAAGTTTATTTAAGTCCATATTAATTTGGTTGTGTTCAATTCTAAAAATATCATTTAGTTGGTTTGCATAATTATACAACTTTGTATTTAAAATAAAAGTAAAATTCAGATATTTTTTGTTCCTAACATTTTTACTAAAAAAAATCGCACATAATGAATTATTATGTACCCATAAAATCACTTAGTCCCATTGGCTTCTATGGTCACGTGACTGAAAAGGTGACCGACTTTTTCGCAACAGCTGATCGCTACAGATTCAGTTTACATTTTATTTATCACCTTCAAAAAGGATACGTGCAATTTTTTTCTCTTTTTAGCCTCTCGATAAAGATTTAACGAATAGAATTAAAAAGAAAATTTTAAGGGCCAAAATGCGCTATCGTTATTTAAAGGTGAATTTTGAAACAAATGAGAAGGAAAAAACAATTATCCAAAAAGCTATACACTGGAGTCCCGCTTTATCGGGTGTTTCGGGGATACCGTCAATGGCCTGCACGGTAAATCGGGACTCTCGAAACCATTCTTCTTCCCCTTCTTGATTGTGGCTCCTTATAGTGCCGAACCGTAAAATGCCCAACTCCGCTGATCTTGCAAGCGCCTCTCTCTCGCGCCCCCTTGGACCACCTTATCTGATATATCGGGAATTCATATAATTTTACATTTAATCCGTAAATAATCCTTTTAAAATGTGTTTGATTGGACAATATCCAATTTTTTATGCATTTAATTAGAAAAATTTCCATTCTTGCCACCTGACAACGGCATGTTTGCAAAAACTACGCATTGAATGCTTCTGTTTTAAAAATGATTTTAAATGACTGTTTTCAAATCAACAACATGCAAGGTTTAACATTTTTCTATATTTTTACTTCGAAGACGAACTAATTTGGTTGTGTTTAGTTTAAAACGGTCCATTTCTATGGGTTGCATGATAAAAAACTTTTTATTTTAAATTACAATCAAATTTGGATAGTTTTTGTTCTAAACACTTTTACTAAAAAAATCTTACAGAATGAAATGTTATGTATCCATAAAACCCCTCACTTCCATCGGCTTATGTTGTCACCAAAAAATATTGGTCCGACGCCCACCAAATTTCGGTGTACCTAGTCACCCACTTTCGGCTCCCCTGGCCTTAACGAAAATATTTATTTATCTTTTTTTTTTAATTCTCTGTTGTTAGCACCTCGGTAAACATTTAATAAATAGAATTAAGAAAAAATGTTACAAATGAAAATAGGCTATCATTAATTACAATTACATTTATATAACGACTTTTGCATAAATGGAATAAAAAATGTAAATATACAAAAATCTATACTTCAATAAACAATGATACATAATCTTAATTATTTTTTGATCAAATGTGCATTGGTTCCTTTTTTCAAATTCGTTAAAATCATGAATAGGACTTTTTTGTCCATTATATAAATCAAATTTTTCATTTTGTCCTACCATTTCGATTTTATATCTAGCGCATGCAATCATTATTGTTCTCAATTATCATATTTCATTTTGAATCTTATTAACTGAATTACAAATAAGAAATCCTGTGAATTTCGTTATTAACTTTTCTGAAAAGCGCATTAATTTATAGTCTATTCCTGAAATTTAAAAGACATATTTTAGTTTTTTATTGCATTCAGATTATACGAATTTAAGATTAGTTCCATATAATAATAAAATAAAATAAATTATTTAAATTTTCGTGTTAAAGATAATATAATGAACGTTAAAAAGTGCAGCAAGATAAGGCGCCTTGCTCCCTTGGGTATGCGACTATTCAATTAATTATGCCTTTACGACACAATTCGGTCTTCGTGTTGGGTGGTATGGGAGTAAATACTCTGCGCGTCGGGCCGTTAAACATTCCTTAATTTCGCCCCTTACGATCGTTAAGCGTTTCGCGTAATCGTCTTTTACGTCATTGAGGGTGACTCTGGACTTTTCTTTGTTAAGTTTCCACACTGTAATGAGTGATGCGGACACCTCGCTATGACCATGAGATAATAAACATGTTTCATTCATTAATTAAACTCGTTCCTCTACAATATCAACCCATTTCGTTCATTAATATTTCTCCCTTGATAATTAATCTTGTCTAACAATTAAATTGTTAATCACAAAGCCATTCTTATATGGAAATGAATGATTTCTTTTATCTTCCACCTTGCTATACTTTCTCTATTTCCTTAAGCAAAAAACAAACAAAAAAGCAGCAGAAGCGATGATCGGAATTAGTTCGTAATGATGGAATTAATTAATTTTAATTAATCTGTTAGGTAACATTGGATACAGTAGCTCGGAAGGGAAAAACACGACGAGAAAAAAGCTATAATACAACGAAGGGAGAAAATGGGGTTGCAAATATAATTAGGGGTCCAGAGAGATTCGAGAAAAAATTGAAGGAAACCAAGCAATGGAATACAATTGTTGTTCAGGAATTTCATTTCCAGTTTACTTAGGAAAGTTAGCTAATTTTCTATTAATATATTTCTTTAAACTACTTTGTAAATTTGACATTCAGTTTTCAATGCCACTTTAATTAGAATTTGTTAATTAGTAAAATGTAATTTCAACCTCCACTTGATATTTCATTTACATAAATGCATATCATGTTAAGGGATCACACACTGGATGAAGTGCGAAATTGTTAGTTTTATAGGTATACATTGCTCACAAAGTAAAATTTTTCTTTTTATTTAAAAATGCAGTAAATTACAATGAAAAATTATAATTAAAATATTAACCATACAAAAATTAACAATTTGAAAGTGAAACAATATAAAATTTTAACTGTGGCACAATTTGACCGCAAAGCTTTCAAGAGTTGAAAGCCTTTGAAATTTTATAATGTAAAATTGATTCATGATTTATGTTAGGCACTTGCAATATTACAAACTCGAAAGATAGTACGATTTAAAATTGAT
>CAKNWU010327369.1:0-22335 GCA_932072015.1 Andricus quercustozae
AATACCTCCATGCTCATTTCACTCCTCTCCACCTCTACACACTCCTCCAACCAGTGCTCCACTTTTGCATACCCATTCCCACACAGTTCACACATCCTCTTTTCATTCGAGAGCCAGAACCTGTTAAAACCCTCCATGCACCCACACCTCATCCTCGCTATCAGCTCCTGACTTCCTGTCTCTCCTTTCTCACACAAATATTTCGCTCTCTCCCTTGGCATAATCCACACATAGTTCCCGTTAAACCTTGACTCTCTTATTCTTTCTTCCCCTGCTACCTTCTCTCTCTCCATGCCGTTTTTCTTAACCAACTCATATACCTTCCTTCCTTCCTCATGCATCCTTCTCACTTCATCCATCTGTAGTCCATTCACTCTAAAATACCTTTCCCTTTCCGCCTCCATCCTCCCACCCCCTCTCCTGTTCTCCTTCTCCCACCAACACTCCCTAACCAGCTTACTTCCCCCCTCTTCCAAAAAATTTCTCCTCATATTTACACGCCCGACTCCCCGCTAGAATCCCTACACTCGTTCTCCCCGTCTCCCTCCTGACAATATAACTAGGCGTGTTCCTTGCCAACCCCAATGTCCACTTTACATACCTCTCCTGTGTCCTATTTACCTCTTCACTTTCCTTCCACCCCCATACCTCTACGCCATACAATAGCACACTCATCACTAGCGAGTCAAACAATTTCATTCTCCTTTCAAAATCATCTGCGAATAGCTTCTTTCCCAGCCCCCATACCTGCCTCATCACCACATTTGCCCTCCTCACTCTCTCCTTTATGTGACCATCTACTCCCCCATTCCTCCGAAACACGAAGCCCAGGTACACAAACTCTTTCACCGCCTGCACCGCCACTCCCTTCCACTTCAACTCCCATCCCTTATGCCTCCCAGCTCCTTTCCTGAACACCATAACCTTGGACTTTTCCGCATTCAGCTCTAACCTGCTCTTATCCAAGTATCCTCTCAACCTCTTCATCATCTCCTTTAAGGCCTCCTCACTTCTAGCCAGCAACACTATGTCATCGGCATAAGCTAGTGACCAAATTCTAACACCTCCCATCCTGACTCCTCCTACCACCCCAGCGTCTGACTTACTTTCCATATCCGCAATTAAAATCGCAAACAGCATTGGGCTAAGCAAACACCCTGGTCTTGACCCCCTAACCATCCAGAATCCATTCGATTCCCCTCCCCTCCTCTTACATTATCTTTGGTCTCTTCATATATCTCCCTTACCCTCTCGACCAGGCCTTTCTCCACTCCCCTATCCTCCATCGCCTCCCACAACCTTCCCCTATCCACCGAATCCGGCAATATTCCTTTCCCCTCGATAACCTTCCACAGTCTCTCCGCCACCACCATCGCGTCTTGTGTACGGACGTGACCTTGTTGTTTACCGGATATGACAGGCAGCGCCCGCGGCGGCCAAAGCCTAAAATCCCTGAGGGATACAAATTTGAAATGTACATAAGATAGCATGTGTGCATTGCTTTGAAATTTAATAAATGCATAAATGATTGCTTCAAAACATATATAACATTTCTCAAAACGAAGAAAAATAATAGAGGAAACTTTCCTGCAAAAATATTTCGTGAAAAATGTTTCTTTTCATTCTAGCTAAACCCGTTCTACTTTCGTTGTTACTTATGAACATAACCTTAAAAATTACTGGTCGAATGTCAACAAGCGGATTGATGATGGATATTTTAATTAAAACAGGATTTCAAGTTATAGGGCATTCAATCGATTTTCACCCTGAAACATTGAATAACGGAAAAAGTTTAGCAGTTATTCATGTGGTGAGGGTGCAGGAGTTTAAAGTGAATGGAATAAGCAAAATTCAGTGCAGTGTATAAATCGTATAAATATGCGAATATATATAATATTAATTATCCACTTAACACAATAATTTGCCCAGATATATTTTTCTGAAAAAAAGAATATTGAAGTACTCTATCTGATATTTGTAATCCGATAGATCTACTGTCATCGACGGATAAATTCAAAACTCAACTCCGATCAAACCGTTTAATAAACTCAAGCAAAAGTTTTTTTCCCCTAAATCGAGATTTTGTCAGTTTTCCTACAGACACTCTCGTTATCAGACAGTTGAAATCTTATTTTCAGTAGAAATTTATTTATTTTCAATCGCATGTAAACAAGTGGAATTCATCCATTCATTCCGTGGCCGTACCCAATACTTTATAAGCCGTATTCATTAGCGTAATCCCTCTATAATTTTCCTGCCTTTTCCTGTCTCCTTTCTTATACAGCGGCGCTATTAACCCTTCTCTCCAAACCTCCTGGAAATCCCTCCCCCCTACATACTTTCTCCTGTACCTCCTTCAGCCTCTCCCTAACATCTTGTTTACTAAACCGCCATGCTTCGTTCTCGACCCCATCCAGACCTGCCGTTTTTGGCCTTCTTAACTTCCTTATATGTTTCTCTCTCTCTCCTCATCATCCAAATCCTGTATCTCTGTGTCCACTCCTCACTCCCTATCTACTCCCCACTCTACGCTGTGTGAACCTATTTATTATCTTGCAGACATCCCCCTCTGTCTTGAACTTTCCTAACTCCTCTTCCAGATCTTTCTCCTTTACCTGTTCTTTCTTCTTATACATCAATCTAAGCTCCATCCATCATTTCTACGTACTACTCACTTTTCGCTGTACCCACTTTCCACTTCTTGTACTTCCCCTTCACCTTCCTTTTCATCTTATTACATTCCCTATTCCACCACGACTTCGCCGTTCCTTTATTCTTCTTTTTGAATACCTTCTTTTGCAAGCAACTTTTTACTTTCTCTTTTAAATCCTCCCATGTCTCTTCTGCCGACTTCCCTTCACAGCGTAACTTCTCTAGCTGCTCCTTATACCTCTCTATCGCCTCCTCGTCCAGCTCACCCTCTCCCCCTGATTCTACAATCCCTTCTACTGCAAAACTTTCCGTCTCCCACCACCCTTGCATATTCATGTCTACATGGTCTACCACCGATACCCCCACCTTACTTAAATATGTGTATTCTCCTTCTTCGACCGCAGTTGGCATAACATTCGCCACCGTCCAGCCTCTATCCTCCATCCAGTCCCTTAGAATCTCCTCCTCCTTATTTATTCTCTTCGCCTTCGATTTCCTTTCGAAGCTTTCTCCTTCCCTGTAAAAGCCCCTTTCCCTCCCCGGCCTCGCATTAAAGTCCCCACCCAGTACCACCATACCCTCTTCTCTTTCGCCTAGCAAGTCCTCCACCCTTTCTTTAAGTCTTTGAATCTCATCCTTATTGTACATTGTCACAAACTTACACGTTACCCCTCCTATCTTTACTTCTCTTATTTTCACTCCCTCCCCCTCTTCCTCTTTACGAACTACTGCCTCTAATCCTTCTCTAACACCCGTTATAATTCCCCCACTAGCTCTTCCTCTCTTCTTCACACTGACCGCCTCCTGGAATCTCCAGCTATACCCCCTTGGTAGCTTTGACTCTATTCCATTCATTTCCTTTCTTTCTACCCACGTCTCTACCATTCCCATAACGTCAAACTCTTGGATATACCTCCAGAGCTCCTCATCCTTCTTTTTTATCCCTGCTACTTTCCGGTACAACACCTTCGCTACTCCTCTACCCGACATTACCCTCACCCCCCTACTTCGTATGAAACAAATTCTCCTGCACTTCCTTCAACACCTCTTTCTCATCGTCCTACACCCACATTTTCTCGTCCATTATTATTTTCTGATATCCTACCTTCGCCGATCTCCGTTAACTCCTCTCTCTCCTCGCCCTGTCGTACAGCATTCTCTGCGCATCTCTTTCTCTTCTTGTTAAATCGTGGTCGATAAAAACTCCTTTATCCTTTATGCTATTCTTATTTCGCAATAACCCCAACTTTTCTTACCAGCTGTCTATCTCCGTAACTGCCACTTCCTTGTCCTTCCTACCCTCCAACTTAACTTTCCCTACCATTCCTTTAACCCACCCTATGTTCTGTAGCAGCCCTGCCCTCCACCTTTTCAAGCCTTTTCTCCGTCCTTTCCTTCCACCCCCTAATCTCCTCTTCCATCTGCTTTATTTTACCTTCTTTTTCTTGCCTAGCCCTTTCTAACCCTCCTACTCTCTCCCTCAACTCCTTACTCCCTACCTCGCTTTTCTCCAGACTCTCTTGGCTGTCTCTCTTCCTCTTCAAGAGATTCTCCCCGTCACTTGCGCTTGACGGTCTCCCTTTTACCTTCTCAATTCCTTCGTTCCCATCGTTCCGTTTTCACCCTCTCCCCGACGCGCCTCTCGAAACCCAACCGCGCACTGTTGGCCGTCGGGGCCGTGGAAAATTTCCTACCCGTCAATTTCACTACCAGCACTGCCAGCACTCTCACTGTCCACCTCCCGTTCTGCCGTCGGTAACTGGGACCTCTCCATGCAGTCCCCCCACAACCGACATATGTCTCTGGAGAATAGTGCCGACTATTGCCGCCAAATTTTCCCTTTATTTTCCTTTTTTCGATTCCTCACAGCCCTTGCATCCACCCCTTTCCCTTCCTTAAAATCCCCAACACTGCGTGAACCAACCTTGACTCCTCGAAGGCCCCAGACTCCTGATCAAAAACTCTCCCGACTCTTTGCCAACCTAACCTCACTTTTTGTTAGTAGCTAAATCCCACCTCACACCTACGCTGAAAATCACTTTTTATCTCCACAATTCACCCCAGACAATCCTACTCACCTCCTAGGATTCCATCCTCACACTCCACTCACACCATCCACACATGTTATATAGCTGTTATGAATGTGCATCATGCACAGCTTACAAAACCACACAGTAACGCCGTTAAATTTCACTTACGCCGTTACTAATACATATTATACGCAACTGACGGAACTGCATCGTAACGCCATCAGGGTATATCTTGAAATATTTATGAAATCTTGGAAAGCTTTGAAATTATTATGAAGTCGCTTGAAAGTGTCTGAAATTTTTGGAAATCCTTTCAACTTTTTGTGAAATCTTTCTGAAATATTGTTGGTTTTTTTGAAATATATTGAAATCTTTGAAATATTTTGGAATAATTATTGGAATGGTTCAAATATTTGAATGCTTTAGAATCTTCGAATTGCTTTTTTAATTGTTTACCTTTGTCACATTTTGTTAAAACTGCAATAGAAAATTTCAGGAATAATTCTTCCTAAAAATAATAATTTTAGGAATAATTTTAGAAATATTTCAAGATCTCCCTGATTAAGGGGGGAGTATAGTTAATTCGGTAAAAAAAGATATTTTTTTATATAAATGTACAACATCTCGAGAATGTCATATACAAATTTTAAACAAATCGGAGCAAACTAACAAAGATATGGAGTTTTGAAGGATAGCTGCTACCTGTCCGGCAGCAGGGCGCAGCGTTGTTACCTAGCAGCTTCTGCGCTCTTTATTGATCCCTGAATTGCTTTATTTGTCGGTGAGTCATTATACAAGTATAAGAAAACCTTTAAACATTCAGTATGTATTAACCTGGTATCGATGAATCTGTGTCAGTATAAAAAGATACATTTTTTTATTTTTTCATGTTAAAGACTTTAAACGCGTTTTTCTCGAAACCACGTTTTCAAAGTCGGTGACGGTTGTAACTCAAAATCTACTGTATGGATCCTTTTAAAATTTCGTATACTATTTCTATGCATAATTCATGAGGTAACCTGGCCGAGCTTGTTTAAATATTGCTATTATCATTATTAATTTTACCATAACAAATTCGATGATTTTTTACCGCAAAGTAACTTTTTTTCGAGGCGCCTTCATTGATTTGCTGCCAACGGCCTATTTATTAATATTGATTAAGAACAAATATTTGAATAAGATTTTATTCAACAAATAGTTTCAAGGATTTCAAAACATTTCAGATAATTTGAAACGATTTCATAAACGTATCGAACATTTTAAAAAAAGGCCACTTCATAAATTTAGAAGCTTTGTAAGTTTAGAATTTCAAATTTGGTAAAATTATTAATTTGAAGATATATTTTTTTGACCAATTGATGTATGTAGAAACTTTATACATTGGCAATTCGTAAGAAACGAGCTCAATATTTCTTTACTCAAAAAGAGTTCAATTTTCTTCTTTTATCTGCTTTTATTGCAAGTTTGATATCCAATGTGAAAACTGCATTGACGACAGATAATGCGTCAAAAATTGTGGTACACAAAATTATCTGGCATCTGTCCCACGTGTGATATGATCTGTCTTTGTTCTCGTCGTCGCAGTCGTCGTTACTTTTAATTCCGTAGCCTATTTGTACGCGGTTTACTATAATCAGTCGGGAGTATCTCTGAGCATTTCTCCGTTTCAGGAAATTAATATTCCAGTCAAAATATAAGTTTCTCCAGCATGAGAGGGAATTGCTGGATATTTTATTAACCGCAGGACAATATACTACTCCAAAGATTAGGTCAGTTTTCTTTATTTTATTCTAAGAGTTAGTGGTTGAATTATATATGGGACCAGTGCCGTACAGATCAGAAGAAAATTCAATGTCCGATTAACCAACACCCTTCTGACAAAAGGAAATTTTAAAATGAGACAATCAATAACATTTTCTGTAAAACAAGAAACGCCTTTCAAGCCATTGGAATTCGAGCCAAGGGCCTTTAAAAAATTAGGTACTTTTGGTTATTCAATATATAAATGCCGAATTTCTCAGAATGGCTCTTTTAAACGATAAGGTGTTGATCTGGAGAGAGTGAAGATACGTAGGATGAAAAAACAGTATGCAGCATTGCCTTAAATGAAGGGCGGAGAGAATACTCGGCTACGAAGTACTTTGGGGTTATTTATCTTTTGAAGCGTCCGGAAGACGGGAAAAATAGTCAGAATGACATTTTTTGGGAATCAAAACATTAAAAATTTGACGTACAGGAATTTAAAATAAAATACTGGGTGGTATATACTTGATGGAAATAAAATATATTATATTATTTTATGTAATACTTACGAGAAAAATAGCCACCCATGCGAGGCCAATATTATCGAAAGATATTGTGCCTTGAAAAGGATTGTTTCCTTGTCCTTTGCACTCCGTATAATAATAGTTCCAGTTTACACATGTACTGCTATTTATGAACGTCATATTGTTATTTATTATAGATGTGTGATTGCATATTGTATCTCCTGTAAACAAAAATTATTATATCAAGTCCCAGCACCCTGTAAACAATGAAAGTCGGATATCAATTTTTTTTTAATGTAGGAACTGGACTGAAGTGCTCTTAGCTCTACCTTCTTATCATCATTTTTTCTTGAGGGGACTTGCTTCTTTCAAGTTTTGAGTCTTTTTGGTTTTCCTAAACGATCTTCTCCTTTTAGATTTGAAAACACCGCGTATTCAATATTAAAATTTAGACTGTAGATTTAAAACCGGTGACATGAAAATTCCATAAATAGCGATATTTAGTAAAATCAGTTATATACCCTGGCGGACCGGCCGAACGCAAGCATTACGCGGCACCTGCGGTCATTTCCTTCCTACGAGGACCGTCGCTGGTGCCATACAGCAGCACTCTATCTTTCAGGTCATTTCTCACCGTCCGGAGGAGATACTGCATAAAGGCATGTAGGATGACGGAAGGCCTGGATCGCCCTTGCCTTTGCTTATCAGCACCAATCTCTGTTCCTTCCACCTCTTGGGGAAGTTTCCGGTTCTGAGGCAGCTATGGTACATGTCCAACAGCAAATTCGGGTTGTATCGTCCGACTGCCTTGAGCGCTTCTGATGGAATACCATCTGGGCCCGGTGCCTTCTTGTTTTGAACGGAGCTTACGGCTTCAAGAAGTTCCTCTGCCTCGAACAATGGGATATCTATTGGGCTATCCACTCTCACGTCTTCCTGCTCCAGGTCCGTTGTCGGAAAGAGAGAGTCGACGATATTCCTCATCGTCTCCCTGTCGCTTTTCAGTGGTGCTGTGGTGGCTCCGAGCTTTCTTGTAACGATCCTGTAGCCAAGGCTACACGTCTGCTCTGCTCAATGGGTTTTCCCAGCTGTTTCTTCATTTGAAGAAATTCCGCAACTTTTAGGGCCATGTCGACTGGTCCCTTCTTTGCTCGTTGAGCCTTTCGGCGTAAGCAGAAGCATGTTTTCCTCAGTTGAAAAATTTCCTCCGACCACCAGTAGGCCGGGTATCTGTTTTTATTCGACTTCTTCTGAGGCATGGAGGCCTCACATGCTCGACGAATGAGAGCCATTGTCCTCTCAACTACAAGTCCGGAGTTTTCGTCTGTCTCGCGTTCTTCTGGCGTCATCGCTGCTGTTCTTGTCCTGCGGGTTATCTCACTTTCGAAGATCTTCTCGTGTAGCTTCGCCGCATTCCACCTCTTCGGTCTAGGAGTTCGTACTCTCGGGACTTTATTTTCCGCTTGTAGCTGGCAAGTGATGTACTGGTGATCATTACCTGTGAAGTCCTTCATCACCTTCCAGTCCGTCTGAATGTTTATGCGCCAGTATTTAGGACTATAAGTCCTCTTCTGGCAGCCATCTCCATTACCCGTTTCCCTCTAGAGTCCGACTTTGGCAATCCCCACTCTATTGCTTTCGCATTAAAGTCACGAGCTACCAAAACTCCGCCCTCCATATCCTGGATTACTCCCTCTAAACCTTCGAGCTTAGTCTGAAAGTCCGCGATAGGCTCGTTTGGAGTGAAATACACGCTGACGATAGTGGTCCGCCTGCTCCTTATCCAAACGAAACCCTCCCCAGATCCATGATCGTGGACTGGTGTTTCCGTCGTGTTCGGCACCCATATTGCAACTGTGCCAAGTTCGTCCTTATACCAGTTCGGACTGCTCTTGTCCTGGTACTGCTCACTTAAAATTCGCACATCAACCTGCTGTTCATATTTGATATGATTCAGCAGGTCGTCTGCTATTTGGCTCCGATGCAAGTTGCCTTGCAGCACTTTTAACATATTCTGCGGTTGCCTTTTGCTCGATCTAGAGTATCTCTAAAGGCTTGGTATTTGCCTGACCCCGGGATATGCTTTTGTTGATCCGCAGGCAGCTTCAGCTCTGTGCATAGAACGCACTGCGCCTCAGAGTTGCAGCTCCCTTGTGTCCAGTCGTGCCGCATTTAAAGCACGCAATTTGTTCTATCTGGACCCTTACAGTTTCTGTAGCGATGCCCATAGCCAAGGCATTTGTAGAATCGCTCCACCTGTATCTTTCTTCTCACTCGGCAGTTTATTCCTTTAATTGCTCTGGGAGCTCTTTCAGGTCCCGTTTCAGGGCGGCCTCGACCTCATCGCGGGTGGTATAGCCGTCTACGTCTATGATCTCCAAAGATGTTTTTGGGACCATATACTGGACCGAACCGTTCTCTCCGAGAACGTTTTTAATGACTTCTGTGAATTTGCCAACAAGCGGATGTCCTTAGTGATGTTTCCTTATGGAATGAATTGTTATGTGGGGAAGTGAATAATTGAACAAAAATTCTAAAACTAACTAAAAAAGTTCCGCTCAAAAAATTAGCGAAATCGGTAAAAGTTGTGAAAGAATAAAACCAGTATCAGAAATTTGTTTCGAATTAGAAAATTCGGAAAATTCAGTAAAATTTTCTAAACTTAAAATGTTGGAACGTGCACCGAGTATCTTGGTGAGTACCGAGCAGGAACACGCGACGTATCTCCCAAACAAAAAGTCTTACGACGAAAATAAACATATTATCAAACTCTTAAGCAATTTAATATCTAATTAAAAATGAAATGAAACTTAGGTCAGATAGAATCAAAGAGATAACGTGTAACGCAAAAAATATGAACAGCGATCACGAGAGCCGGCAATTGGAAGGTGCTGTTGCACTTCCAGCCCAAAACGTTAATACGTTAACGAATAACGTCAAGATGAGACCAATAATTAAGAATCAGGTCTCAACCTAACCACAGAATACGGGAACTATTTCAAAAATAATTGCCAGATCATTAGACTGCGGTAGGGGATTTTGGAAAAATATCGTAGAGACCGCAACTGTCGGAAACAGATTAGTTTGGGAAATTAAACCAAACCTGTCAGTCGAAAATCAAAACAACGACCGACCCCTAAACATTAACATTCCTCAACCTGAAATAGGAAACTACAACAAAGGTTCCGACTCTACTAACACACTCTTTTGGGGAAAATTTAGAATTACATTCATTGGGCGCTACAGGAACGACACAGTGCCCAAGAAAAATTATAAACACAATCAAACATTTAGAAAACCAAAATGAACCCGACCATTGCACACAAATTAATAAACAAACAATTTATTACGACTCTTTTTTAGAAAAGAACACACAAATTCATTTTAGAATCCAAGGAACTTTTGGAAAGTGTAGAATACAACGAATTCATGAACAAATAAAAGGGAATATTTCTTAGAGTATGGGAAGAAAGATTTTAAAAATTAAAACAAAATTTAGACCCGTCCGCCCATAGCTCATTCGAAAGCAGAAAACAAGTTTTTGAACCTAATAATAGGAAGAATAGACGCGAATCGCGTAATAAACAGTCACTTTAATTTGATCTTGGGAAGATTCCAAAAGAACCTCGTCGGTTTTCCCATAATAATATTGAAAACGTAACCGAAAAAGAGTAAATAATCTAAGATTGTAAAATTCAGACGATGGCAAACCGATACCGGACAGTAATTACTTAAACCAAAACAAACCTCTTAGACTCTGGATAACGCGAAAAAGGTCAAACAGACATTTGTGAAATCACATCAACTATCAAGTACAGATTTCGAACACAAAAATAATACCAACAACGAAAATATTCTAGCAGCGCGTTTCCCTTTCGGTATGATATTGTTCAATCCTTTACTTACAGAAATGTTATATTAATAAATATATTTCTTATTCATTGATAATATTATAGGGGTAGATGACACGTAATTTAGGAGCTATTTAGAATAACACTGTTCATTCTCAATAGAATTTAATAATAAAACAAGATGTTTGCAGCAACAAAGTCCAAAATCTTGAACTACATATATGTCATATAGTGAAGTGTTCTGGGGGTAGATTTTCACACTAAAAGACTCAAAAATGTAGAAGGGGTGATTTCAACCCCTCAATGTGAACGTTTGCCCAATTTTTTTAAATTTTTTTATCATAGTCTGAGATCCTCTTTTCACCTGCAAAGTAACAAAAAAATCGGCGCCGGACACCAACGTAACCCCCCTTGTTAGAAAATTGAGTTCTTGGGTGCAATTATAGTGTCCCTGAATTTTTAAAATGCAATTTTTTGTTGTATATATCCTCATGGAGAACAATTAAAAAACAATTTATTTCTGAAAAGGCGCGAACAGGGCTATTGCAACCCACCGTTAAGTTTCCCCGATAAAAGGAGCCTCAAAAAAATAAAATGGCCTTTAAAAAATCTGAAGATAATAGTTTCAATTTCACTTTGAGACAAAAATTTGATTTGCAAATAAATCATGTTCTTGGAGTATTAATAATGCAGTTAAAATGGTTCTTCGAGGAAATACAGGAAGTTTTGAGCAATTGTACTATTCTTTACTGTTACAAATTGCATGATGAAAGCATTGCTGAACTACGAAGGAAGGATTTGATTCCGAAAGATATTAAATATGTAATTAAAAGCTTTAAATATTAAAGTCCAAAGCTCATGTACAGCTCCTTTTCATGTCGATCTTAATATGTACTACAATTGCTTTACGATTTCCCGTAGATTTTCGATCGCTGAATCCGAAATATATTTATAAGATTTATTAGAATGTCGGAATAGCCTATTCCGAAACGGCTGGTAAAAGGTCGCACAGTGCCCTCCCGAAGAAGAGCAACTTATTAGACATATCTGTCCTAAATGATAGGATTGTTCGAAGCATCGGACCTGTGTAGCCAGAGATGTACAAACAACGAGGCTCTAAGAAAGGCATAGCTGGATGTTGGGGAACCTGCTTATCGATAGGTGCGCCTGCAAAGACGCAGCATCCTACCAGCGCTATCTGCCGATGGCCTGAATTCTCTACCGGATACAAAGCGGGATTAATATACAGAGTGTCTTGCTTTTAATTAAAAAAATAGAGGGAGTTTATGAAAACAGAAGTTCTTACTGTCGCCTAGCTCAGTCTTTTTTTTGTTTTTGTTTGACTGCGAAATTCCCCCTTGCAAAGCCGAGTCCGGCGGTTGATTTTAGAGTAAACTCGTCCAATAGATTTGGATATCAAGCAATTCTCTCTTTCCTCAGTCTTTCGTCAGAGTATGGAGTATTCATGAGCCGGCCGGGTATTTACAGAGTGAACCGATTTACCGCACTAACGTACCAAAGATCATACAGGTGCTAGTGGTTAACTTGGCTAGAGTGGTGGTATGTGTTGTGAGGGGTAGAATTCTAAATAGAATAGGGAGAGAAACTTTGGAGTAGTTCAGAACTGAGATAGAACATCGGGTCCCTAATTTACATTGAGCCTACGGGTACCTATTTTATTCTAAAGTATATATTACAATTTCGTATTTGAAATCCTTTACTAGCAAAGCAAAAAATGAAACATAACCTAAATTAACTGGATCTACACTCATTCAACATACTACAAATCCTTACATACGTATTCCTTAATTATGTAGGTTTTGAGCTAGTGTTGTCCATGGATGATGCCGTGGTTTAAATATAACGATTTAATTCATAAAATCTGGGAAGGGTCCATGTCGAGTGGCAGCCCACAACTTTCTAACACCCCTCCCCCCTTCCCCTACCCCTCCCCAGACTGACCAATGGGGTTCCACGACCAGCAAGCGTCAGTAATCCTACCTCCAGATTACCCATCAAGTCTTAGTATTACTTAGTGCTAAGTTGATTGCATGTTTTACATCAGCGTTATCGTAAACAAAATTTTAGAACGACAATGTACATATCGTTCAATTCGACAGACTTTAAGCTTTCACGTGTACCTAGCCGAGGCATAGGGACAGGACGCGGAAGAGAAAGAATATCCTGTTCGCGAAATAAATAAGGACTCCCTTCTCCCCGCCTTGATCTCAACGCGCACCTCGGCCATTTATTGATCCTCACACCAGGCTTTCCGCAATAAAAGCAAAAAACCCCTCTCGGCACCAGTCAGTCTCTAAAACCGTGCATCTGATGATAGCAAATCCTCTATCTCTTTCGCTGCAGGGGGCGCGAAATTTTCGGTATGGCTTCTCTTTCCAACCGAAGCAGGTGAACCTGGTTGTTGGAGCGGATTCTTCGAAATTGAGTGTGGCAACAACAGCCCCGGCGCCACTGGAGCTCTTGAACCGTCCCCGACCAGAACTTTGGGACCTATTTTTTCATCTTCCATCTGTGAAAAGGGGGTTTCGTCAATTTAGTTACGATCAATCGACCTGTTTATTTCGGAGATAAATTTTAGCGATATAACCTATAGCCGACGACAAAATATGAGTTCTACGCCAAACAATATCACCCACTTGGTAACGAGTGTCTCGTCTGGGGCGATTAAAGTACTTCGCCTGACGGTTAGATGCTGCGTCGAAGTAATGTGCGACTAGATCTCTGAGAGCCGGTAATCTTGTGATTCTACAATCCCAATCCTCTAGAGCTTACGGTACTATATCGGGCGCTCCCTCTTCCTGTCTTCTCAATGATTAAGTCAGTCTAGGGTCTCTACCACAAATCAAAAGCGCATGATGCGTTAAGGTAGTCGAGTGCCTAATACCTAATTCTGATTACGGCCTTTAAAATTAATTTGTTCACAAACTCTGTGCCATTATGGACGAACATTACTTCAGGGGTTCCTTATCTAAAAATAACAGTTTCTTTAAACGATTTCTGAACGTTAGCGGCATTTTCCTACCTAATAGGAATAACTTCGTTCCATTTAGTAAACATCTCTTGAAAAAAAAAACAAACTGGTAACCAGATAGACTAGGCAGGAACGGTACCGTCATGTCTGCCGCTACAACCGACTAAGACTGCTGGAGTACCCGTTTACCTAACTTCATTTACCGAAAACTTTTCCATGCTCGGACGTACTTTGCAACGTCCTTGAAATTTTCAATCAGGAAATCAATACGGCATTTCCGGGACTAATTCCGTTCCGCGGGTCTACCAAAGATGGTCGGTCTCGCCAATGGCGCCTAACATCTTAGAATCCGGATCAAATATTCAAGTATTCCACGCCATATTAGATTTGCGCGAGGACGGCTCTCAAGTCCGTACTACTTGCGTCCATTCGTAAACAGATCGGCAAACTTGAATCTAGTCTAGATAACGTGAGAGCGAAAATTAGAGCGGATTTTAATTTCTGGCAGGCCTTTACCTGGTTTTTCTTCTACTCGAACTTTCGATATTTCTTTTATAATTATAAAAGAAAACGGTTCTGCTTCTAGGGCGAAGTCCTTCATAACTCGCCTATACCACGAGATCATACCCAGAAATCGTCTAAGTATTCGCAAAGTGGTAGAAGCCGCATAAGATGATACTGACTCGATTTCTCGGGGTCATGGTGCATTCCTGTTTTATCCACTTAATATCCAAGATAACGTACCTAACTACAACAAAATTTGCTTTTTTCGGCATTAACAGTAAGTTCGGTATTGATAATTACATCTAAGACTTTTGTTTACCAATGAACATGTTAAAAGAAGGTTTCGCTCACTACAATTATGTCATCTATATACGCAATTGCATAGTGCGGAAAATCTGGAGTTATCAGTCGATCCAGCAATCGCTGGACCGCTTGAGGCAGGGTGTTGCCGTCCCTCCTATTTATACCTGTGACGCGTCAGCCTAGCCAGGGTTAGTTTCAGGGATAAATAATGTACGTGTGAAGTGTGCGATTCCCAATGTAGAGAAGAAAGCAAATGTTGGTTGCGGTGCGTGAGTGAGCACAATCGTATTCTGACCGGTCCCTGTGAGCATGTTAAAAGAAATAAGCGTCGGCTTCGCGAGGCGAGCGTCGTTCCCCTTGAGCTCGTCTCCCTCGGAAATCGGTAGTGGTACGGTGCGGAGAGAAAGGGAGAGAGGGAGTCAGGTTGATGATAGGCGGTAGGGGAAGACCCCTAATCAGCATACCCCTTTGTCCGATGGACGAACACAGTTGTTCCAGGTAGTCGTACATCGAGTGGCCTCTCCAAGCGGCACATAAAGTCAGGTTGGTCCAGGTTAGGCTGGGTATGAACCAGTGAACTCCTTTGTTCGACGTACGGCCGTAGTTGCGCCAAGTACTCGTATTTTGGGTGGACTTCGTCGAGAGTTCCCGCGCGAGATGTCTAGGTTGTAAAGGGGGGCTTCCAAGATGAAGAAATGAGCAGAGGTACTACTCGTTACAAGCCCTTTACCCAGTACTGTAAAAGCAGTGAATTCCTCACACTCATCAGAGGGAGAAATCTAATGAAATGCCTGACTATGATCAATCTTGAAAATATATCGTGCAGACGAAAGCTTGTATAAAATTGTGCTCCTACTGCTTACAGAGTATGCATCTTTCCTGGCAACCTCATTTAATTTACTAAAGTCTATACACAGACTGTATTTTCTACCCGATTTTGTAATCATTTCTACTGGGTTAAAGCATTCGATCTTACTAGGATTTGTAATTCCTTTAACTTGATTGGCATAGGAGAAATTTTCCTTTGAAGAGAATCGTCTAAATATTTTGCCTCCGAAGTCTTTGATTTCTTAATGCCGCCACAGGCTCACACAACTTAAATCGACCGTGAAATATCAAAAACTTTTGCACGCTTATCCGATATTCCGTTCAACAGAGCGGCTTCCGAGCCGATTTCCTGTTCCTGATATGGTCGCGCAATACCGTTACCGTTTCACGATCGAAGGTTGGCCCAAAATGAATCAGTGAATATTTTTGCGAACCTAAAAACATAAGGGGTAGTGTGGCTTGTCCGGCTGTTTCCTCGATCACCCCGTTAAGGAACATAATAAATACCCTGGCTTAGATGATCCGCTAATTTTGTAAGCAAACTCAAAAATCTTTTGAAGGCTGCCTTATCTATATAGGTACAGCACGAGTCTGGATTATAAAGTCCGTGCAGTGACTGACCATCGAAACTAACTGTAATAAACAGGCGGCTCTAATCAAGTACGATCTTTACATGTTCTAATAGAATAAATGGGCCCTAAAAACGAAAGGGGGAAGTGATCGAACACTGGAGTCACTCACTGCGGTTGGTAACTCCAAAAACGGCCCAATATTGGATATCCGGAATTAGCTGGTATCGTTTGTAAGGACAATATTTTCTCAGTCGTCACGTTTTCTATCGCTTTGTCCGAGGCTGCAGGTTAACTCTTGGCAGCAGCTATCCCTTCTGCTTTTCCGGTATTAGGACGGTAGACAAATTTGTGTAAAACGCTATCTTGGGTAGGTGGAGGGGGTAAATATGCTTCATTTATCATCTTATATACTTCGTATCTTTCGCCAGCTTTTTCCAATTCCTCAAAAGTATGCTACTCAAATTTAGGAAGAGCTTCTAAGTACTTGTATCTAAATTATTTATTGCTTTTTGCAATTATTCTTTCTCTTATATTGAAGGATCATAGTGTTAATAAATTAGGCGAATATTCAACAGAATATTCAACTTAATTATGTCAAAAACTCTTCCGCACTAATATCGCGTTTTATGTCGTAACTATGTTCCAGTTTCGTACTATAGAATAAATATGATACCTACTTCGCTGACAGTTGGAAAAAATGAATCCAAAAATGGAATTTTGTTAGGCAAGGTAGACGTAACATAACTTGCACTCGAATAAACTTCTTCTTTCCGATATATCGCCAAATTTGATGACTTTATTGAATGTTCATTGTCCACAATATCTCTTGTAAAATTGCGCAGATTACGCTACTAGCGCTCGTTTTCGGCGTATGTTAGGGTTCCGGAATTGTGAGAGTTTCGTAACCGGTAAGAAAAGGCGTTGTCTGGACGCGCGACGTCGTCATAAAGAAGTTTCGCGAAGTCCTTTAACCGTCAACGAACTGGATCTAAAAAGCTGCGAAATCCCGAAATATTGCCGAATTCCTGAAAATCCTTCAAATATTTCCCAAAATCCTAAAAAGATCCTAAAAATCCGCGCGAAATCCAAAATTCCTAAGCACTTTCGAAATTCGACATTAGCAAAAATAATCTTTGCAAAGTTAAAAATTTCCTAAACTCTTTTTCAAATTTCAAAAATAGTGTGGGATTTCGAGAAGGATAGGTAGAGAAACTTTGCAGTTATGTTCTTGAAATAAGATTTTTATTTCTTAAAATGAGAATACTTCAAGTGTGAAACTACGACATGAGCATAGCTGCATTCTTCTTTTTGTTGCAACTCACAAGAACAACGTTACGATGATAAAAAATAACCTACTAAAGTTTTTTTTTTGTTGATTGAATTTCTATAGTCGCATCAACATCCGGGGTCATCAGCGAATGTACTGTAGGGTTAATTATAAACGGTAGGGTATCTGCGGAGTAGTATTCCCAACGTCCGGCTTTGGGAATCGAACCTGCGCCAGCGTGGCTGTCAAGGCTGCAGTGTTGGAACATAAGACAATCAGTATAACATCTAAGACACGATGAGTTTCCGTACTGGAGTTGCTTATCATATTTTGCTACATTTATTAGTTAAATTTTTGCATTATTTGAGATTTCAATGATATCAAGAAGAAAACTTAAATGTATGATTTGCGCAATAATACCAACATTATTTTCGATAATTTTTCGTGAATTAATTTCTTAATCAATTAATATCCAAAAATATATTTTCGTCTGTTTATAATTTCGTATGTATATATAATTTTACATTATAAAAAAAATTTTAATACAGAAACTTATGAATTCAATTCTTGACTCTACAGCAGAACTCACCGTAATTCAGCCAGTAGCTGATTTGGCTAACAGTGGCCGCCCCGAACACTAGTTCAACCCTAGTCCATATACTTCCTTCTACCTACCGTTTGTACAATTTGTAGGATTGTTGGAAGCCTGTTGGAAACTTATTGGGAACCTCTACTCTATAGTATCGTCGACTGAATTAATTTTTTTCGGAAAATGAACGTATTGAGGATTTCTGAATGATCAAATTGGAGAAAATATTTAAAAATGTTTAAATAATTATAAGTGGGCATCTGCGTTAAAAGGGCCCGCATATTCGTTATGGGGTTACGTATAGAGGCATATAGCCGGATAAATTTCCGGCATCCTGAGTCAGGGCTCACCACTTTTGACAATTGCTGCTTGACATGACAAGTCCGCGGCTGCCAGAAAGTTTTTATGTAATTTTCGTCTTCGCTTTCAAGTATCCTGCAAACTATACAAAGGTTAGAGTCGTTACTATCAGTCAATAAGTACAGGAAAGTATTAGGACTGGGGTTGACTTGGTCATCTTGCCTGTGACTGGCAATCATCTTTTCGTGAAAAAAGCATCTAAACTTGGCGAATGTCATAAGCATACTTGTGTTATACTTTTCTTCTAATATTAAGCATATGTACTCATTTCCAGTTACTTTCGATACAAAAGTATAGTGCCAAT
Organism: Andricus quercustozae; assembly: GCA_932072015.1. Lineage (NCBI taxonomy): Eukaryota > Metazoa > Arthropoda > Insecta > Hymenoptera > Cynipidae > Andricus > Andricus quercustozae. The sequence goes on from CAKNWU010327369.1 coordinate 18,520, forward strand.
AGATTCAGCAAAGGTCCTAAATTCGGGGCTAAAAGTAAGGGCCACGCGCCGACACTGATTGAGGTCAGAAGCACTCACATCACAAAATTGCACATTTTGAGCCAATAAACGGCTTCGTAACTACATTTGATCTCAAGATAAAGTACTTACAAATAAATCCCCGTAAAAAGTAAATTTTTGAATATTTTAGAATTTTTAAAAGTGTATCGCATTGAATAATGTTGAAAGAATATATGTGATTTTGTTCAGACTTTTCCTTATATCGACCTCGTTCTAGATACAGGTGAAAGTCGAAGTTTCAATAAGGAGGCCGAAAAACCCTCTTGTTTGGAATGTTTTGTTCTTTAACTACTGAGACACTTTTTTTGGGTGCAAGTTGTCATATTCTTGAATTCGGAAGACTCTAAGCTTTAAGATTTTTTTTATTAAACAATTCAGGGTTTTTTTTAGCGATCTGCAATCAAAAGGAGTGAGAGACCCCGACTTTTGGCCTAGACTTCAGTATCATCCTTCACTAAAAATCGAAAATAACAATTTTGATCTTGAATTAGAAGAAAACATCTCCTAACTAGAACCGAAGTCAGTTTAGAATGTTAAACGTTCGGACGTGATGTGAAAACTCTATATGTATGATTTAATTATTTGCGGATCCACTCATACTGTATTTACTTATGGTGTATCAGATTGACATATTATAAGACAACATCTAATAATATGTCAATCTATTCTTGTTTAAATGAACAAAGAAATACATTTTTTCCCGACTTAACTACAATAACCGTTTATCTAGCCCGATTTGCGGGAATAATCCCACCTATTCCTAACCAATCGGTCACGCATGCTCAGTTCCGCTTCATTACTCCCTAGGGAGTTTTTAGAGGAATAATGAAATATTCAGTAGGTAAAAATTTTCATAAGGTAAAAATTTTCGCTTTTTTACCGACCAAAAGTGGCGACATCAAGCGGCAATTAAGACAACTTTGTCGCCACGAAATTGTGTGAAACGCAGCAACCTTCACTTTAATGTAACGTTTTACGGCAAAATTCGTAAATATCGTAAAAATTAATTCAGTCCTGATTAATTATTAAAAAAATGAATACAGCACCGTCCAGTGACGAAGAAGACGACATAATTCGTACTCCCCCGGAACTAGGCAAAGTTGCAGAAGAACCACGTGGTAATTTACTTGCTGCCAAATTTTGCGAAAATGATGAAGCTTTATACGATGCCGTACACTGCTATTATTCAGTGGAAAATAACGAATGAAGTGAATGTCATCTCGGAACCCCCATCGACACTTCGCCACTGTAATCTTTTCTCCCCAAACCCATGTAGCATAATATACTACTTGAGCCCTCAATTCGTACGCACTTACGGAGTCGCACCGACCATGCACGAATACGTCTTTTTTACGAAGGCAACCCATATGAACCTCCATGTACTTTGCTATGAGGGGAATTCTGAGCAAGGGATATGGTCAATATGCACCAGAGTATGCAGTGTAAATTTAAACACATTTTGTATTATTTTAAGTCGTTTGTTCCAAATGAAAGGAAAATTGCAGGAAAATTACAGCAACAAAATGATATACGGCATATGTGCATAATATTTGCTTTGCAAGTAAACTAGTTAGTAAAACTAAAAATGTATATATGTCATCATTACAAATGAGTTTTTCTTACCAAACTTCAGTGGAGGTAAATTACTGCAGCTATGCATTCCACTATCCTCTGGTCTGGAGCAAATATAATCCTGACCTTGGTTCTCATAGTATTTTTCCAACCAACTGAAAACCAGTGAATGAATTAATTTTCTACCTACAACCGAATCTATTTTGTTTGATCAATACTGCTCTTTTTTCACTGAATCCATATTCTTAAGATCAAATACTATTTCTCAGATTTCAATATTCTAAGAATGTATAATATAAATTTACTTTTGGTTTTGTTGATTTTTAAAATATTTTCTGAGATTATTTTAATCAATTAAAATTTTTTTTAAATTGCTTGTAAAGTTCCAGGTAGTTTATTTTAACTACCAAAATCATTTGTGAAAAAATTACGCTTTTTAGGCTGTATTGAGAGTTATTTCTTGACATTTTATTCACGCTAGTATAACTGATAAAAGTTTTATCTCAAAAATAATTCTGGATGGGCTTCGATCACACATAAACTAAATGAATTTTTATTAAGTCATTTCTGTCACTTTACAATTCACTAAATTTTAAAAGGTAACACTACTGCCATTTTGAGTAATCGACAGATTAATGGCATGGTGCAAATGACCAATCCAATTATTTATAGATTGGTTGACGTGTAAAACCGATTAAACTTAATTGAATGACGATTTAGATCGATTGGCATGAGTGATGCGACACTAGTAATTTAAATTTTACTGGAAGACATGGTTGATTCTAGAACATGGCGATGTCAAAATAGTTGTAAAACACTGACTCGACCTTGTGTAAAATGAGCAAATATAAAACTTCGTGTAGCATGCCTAACATTTTGTCACGTAATTCATATACGGAACTTTACTAATCCAATAGAATGGAGAAATCGAACTTAAGTACCTGTGAGTCATTGTATAGCTCGCATCGAGCCTCTCATTGTGTGTATTTAATTTCTTTAATTTGCCTATAAATTCAAATCTTTTTCGTATCCAGGCCCACTCAGTTTGAGTTCATGGCAACAAATGAATATCACCTGCCTTATTCTTCTCAGGCAAGAATCGGAATATGTTGCGCATGACCCGTACGAGGAAAAGCGATTGCTGCCGATTTGTGTTAAACATAAGACGCTGGCAGATGCCACACTGCTGCGTTTACTAGACCCGTTACTCTATGGTTACCAGATCCGCTGAGCAGCTAGAGGCCCGCGACGTTTTTATTGGTGCCTGTCAAACTACAGTTCCACCATAGCATCGGCATCCAGTTTAGCATAGCATCGGCAGCCAAGATTTTCACGGAGGCCATCAAATCTACGTATTAAAGTAATGGTGAACCCACAAGAGTCCAAAAGGCTGGGGAAACACACTCGTGGAACGGTAAACTCGAGGAACTTCGCAGGGAAATCAGAAAGAGGTTTAGATGTATCAGTACTGGCAAAACGGATGAACTATGGACCTCAGTTACGGCAATGAGGAATGGATACAGCTATTCTCGGCACCGTAAAATTTCCCGTCGGGGGGCACTCAGCGTCGGACGAGGAGAACTTGACTCACCTGATCGAGGCACATTTTCCGGGCTTCATAAGGTTTGGAGAAAAGAAGGGGACACCTCTGAGGCAACCAAAGTAGCCTGTGGCCCAGCTGGGTCCGAAACAGCGGCTAGCAAACGATATTGTTACTCTCTCCAGGGTCAGGTGGGCCTTGAAGTATTTTAGTCCTTACAAGTCTCCTGGTCCGCATGGTATATATCTGTCTTCTTACGGAGGGCTGGAGAGATCATTATAGGGCCGCTCGTGAGACCTGTTAGGGCTAGTCTGACGCTGGGACATACCCCAAAGGCATGGAGAGGTACGAGAGTGGTCTTCATTCTGAAACCATGGTTATACTTTATCCAAGGATTTCCGTCCTATCAGCCTTACATCTTTCCTACGAAAAAGAGTGAAAAAACTTGCGGATAGATGGATATCAATGGATATCTATGGATTTCGAGGGAGCCTTCAATACACCTCCAGTGAAGTGATCAGGGCTGCCATGGCTGCACATGGTGTGTCTATTGCTGTCGTGGAATGAACCTGCCAGATATTGGCCAACAGGAATCTAACAAGGACGAAGGGTAATACCACTTTATGCGGAACCGTTGAATTGGG
>CAKNWU010327370.1:0-15807 GCA_932072015.1 Andricus quercustozae
CCGTGACTCAAAGCAAACATTTGGTAGGAATATGTATTTTTTTATTGAAAAAGGATCCAGAATTTCATAAAAAAGTTCCTAGAAACCTGTAAATATAATCTTTATCAAAATGGATTTCTGCATTAATACGTCGTTCCTCGAAGGCTTGCCAGGAATTTTGAGCAGGCTCAATACTAGCATAATGAACATGACCCTTAACATGAATGAATTGCATCTTTCAAAGAATCCTAAAAAAATTGTTTGCACCATTTTTTGATAGTACTTTTCATTTTGGTTATGTTTATTGAAAATGCTATGTGAAAATCTAAGACTTAAATTTTGAACCGAGAATATAAATTTCGAAACAAACGGAATGAGATAAAGAAAATTATTTCAACAAGGAATTGCAGCTTTTAAAAAGTCCTACAAAATTAATGTTTGACTCTCGCACATCAAAAATGAGTATTTTTAACCCTGTTTCGAGGGTTACGAATGGCGTATTTGAGACCAGTGCGCAGCATTGCTAATGCGCATGCGCATTGCTATACATATACATACGCCCCTTGCCGCTGGGCAATCGAGGACATTTACACCCAGCGGGCGAAAATGTAGAGCCAGCGGGTGATATCGGATATTAATAACGTATCAGATATCAAGTTGGCAGCACTGTCCTACGTTCCGAAATTTAGCCCTGAGCGCTCATTTAATGTTGGCAGCACTAAAGTTGCTAACTTCACACTCATGGCTGTCCTGGCGTCGAGTGCAAACAACTAAACAAGATGAATTCCGCGACTGGCGTGGGACATTTTATCGCTGGAAGCAACATTCGATTTTATGTACGTCTACTCCTTATGGTCCCCTTCAGCAGGCTTCATAAATGCTCATTTTTAATGCTTTCAAGGGAAAAGGTATCGTGTGTGCCATGGAGCAAAAACAGCTGTTTTGAATGAGTGTAATGCAACGGAGCTTTGAGCAGTTTAATCTTTAATTATACCTAACTACGTAGAAAATTCAGAATATCAAGGTGCTTTCAAACACTGGGATCTAAGAGATTTTTTGATAAAGTTTAATTCAAGCATTGGAAGTGCAAAGAATAAATATTCCTTAATATAAAGTCTCTAAACGATATTTCGATTTCGAATGTGACGATTATATCATTTTCGCCTGATATGCGTGTGACACGAGGCATCTGTGCTTTAGAAATTGATGAAACGTGTCATGTCACAGGATTTGAAAAAGATAGGAGCATTTCAAAAGAGTATAAGGAATATTTAATTAGGTTCAGAGGATTTGAAATATTTTAGAAGATTTAAAAAGATTTTAAAGCATTTTTAGGAGATTTACAGAATTTTGTCTGGGTTATTGCATGAAATAGTTTACTAAAATTTCAAAAATATACATCGATTTCATAGGAGCTATTCCAGGTTTTAGGGTATATTAAACGATTCCAAGGAATTTTCAATTGATTTCGGGAACCTGATAGGATTTGACATGATTGATAATATTCCAGGGTACCTTTGAAGATTCCGAAGCACTTTCAAGAGACTTAGAAATTTTAAGGCATTCCAAAAGATTTCAAAGTTCTTAAAATATCTTAGGGTATTTTAAGAAGATTTCATTAATTTGAACTAATTCAATTTTTCCCTGTTTTTCCTTTGTTATTTATCTCTCTCTAATGAGCCGAAAAGGAGGTAGTTTGGAAATCTAATTCTGATTTGTGCACGTATTTGATGCTCTTTTTATATGAAATTATTCATAAAACGATTCTAAATATTTGAGGGCTTTTTAAAAGGGCTCTTTGAAAATTTAAAAAAAAATCTAGGAAATTCTAAGGATTTGAATGATTTCAAGGTATTTGCAAAATTTGCATGGGGTTATTAAAAAATTTTCTGCAATTTTTGAAAATATGGAACGATTTTGTAGGACCTATTATGATACCTCGAAAAATCCTAAGTGATTCTATCAGATTTCCGAGGATTTCAATGATTTTGAGGAATTTTCAAAGCCAAAGAATTTGACAGATTTTAGGATATCTTAGAAGATTCCAAGGAATTTTCAATTAACACAAAGAATTCGAAATATTAAAAAAAATTAAAGGTTTAAGGGCATTATAAAAATTTCAAGGGAGTTTCAAGAACTTTACAAAGTTTCAAGTGATTTCAAGAGTTTTACAGAATTTGAAATATTTTAGGAAATTTAAAAATATTAAAAAGTAATTTTTAACTAAAATTTTGAATTAATATGACATTTTTTAATTAACTTATTATTTCATGATATTTTAAAAGATTACAAGGGATTTTATAAAATTCTAGAGGATTTCTCTGTTTTTGGAGGATTTTAAACGCTCTGAAGGTTTTTGAATAAATCTCCAGGATTTTAAGAAGTATCGGCAGATTTAACACAATCTCGCTAGATTTTATTTCAAATTCACCCTAAATTCGTATAAATTCTGCAGAATTTTCGGGATTTTTTGTTTAAATTTACGCGAATTTAAATTTCCTAGCAATTTTCTAAACTCCTTTCTGACTTACTGAATTCAATTCATTTTGCTATATTTTTCATTTCTCTTTAACTACGGCAATATAATTTACAAACAAGTTAAGTGTTAAATCAATTTAAGAGCCAATTATAATAAATTGAATTATAATTATATTAACAATTTTTTCAGATGATAACGATGGCAGAATTCACCTACAAATATTATGTGAGAAATCCATTATGTACTCCTTCAACAGAGAAAAAAAATGAAAACGAGCTGTGCCCAATTTTGGCCCTTATGCCCTTTTGTACGACGAAACATACGGCTACGAAACCTTAAAAACAAAACTTCAATCATCAAAAGATTTGTTCCAGTTAAATCTAAATTTATTTCAAGAAGATACAAAATCAGTGTTTAAAGTTACGTATGCTAGTGCTAAAAGTACCTCATCTCGAAATTGCGCATGCGCAGCTTTTTCACCAGTGCCCAAAGTAAACCATCTTCAAACTGCGCATGCGCGAAAATTGTTTCGCACGCAGTCTGCTGGAATAAGGTCCTTTAGGCACCATTTAGAAGCATGAAAAGGTCATCTTTTGAGGCGGGTGTTGCAAAAAAGTCTATGTGGAATCATTTATCGCTGCTTGTGTGTGTAAAACTAGGAATTAGTCCTACATGAAATCCTGCATAGAATTCTGATTTTTTTTTATAAATTAGTTTAAAAAATATTACTTTTATACCATACAATCGCGAAGAACCAGAAAAACTAATGCGCAACAGTAGCTGTTTTAAGAAAGTGCAGTTGTTTCCCAGCATAGATCCCTATCCCATTTTGCGACCCAATTCGTCAATACGATTTTATATAGGAATCCATCTGGATTCCCATGAGGATTTCCGACGTGGCATTTGTCCATATGTTGATCTATATGAGAATCGACATGAATTTCTATATAAGGTTGAACGGCCAAATTGAAGCACGAAATAGTATAGGACTCTATATGGGATCCCACATAGGAATATATGTGGGAATCTACACGGGAATCCATATGGAATCCTATAAGTATTGTTGACGATACGTAACACGTGTCATATCAGAACATCGCAAATACAAAATTTTGTTCTGTTTGGGTTATGTTTATCGCGAGGTTCTGAATCATATCTCTGTAAAACCATTTGGTTTAAATCGGATTAGAAGTGGTGAGCCATATGTTAACTTTTCTGAATACGAGGCATTTGTGCTTATGTTGCTCTATATGGGAATCCACACGAAGTCATATATAAAGTTGAATGGTCAAATTGGGACACAAAATGATGTAGGAATTTATATGGGATCCCATATAGGAACATATGTGGGAACCAACACGGGAATCCATATGGAATCCTATAGGTATCGTAGGAGATACGTGACACGTGTAATGTCAGAACCTCACAAACACCATTAATTCAGAAAATCTCTTTCTTGTTGCATTCAGGTTTACCTCAGGGTCGTTAATAGTATCATTATTAAATCATTTGGTTTATTTCGAATTAGAAGTGGTTGGCCATAAGTTACCTTTTCTGAAGACGTGGCATTTGGGAGATACTGCTCAAAGTTTATTGACGCGAGTGAAAATTGATTTATTTTTCGAACAAATCGAATATTATTTCACTCACCTAAACCATCCTCAAATGCAACCACCATTCCTTGCGACAAAACCACACAAAGTATTAGGAAACTGACATTGAATATTCCAGCCATTTTTAAAAGAAACTGTGTCATGACGTAATAAAACTGATGGTGAAGGGCAAGATAATGCGTCTTTTATAATGAAAGCTTGTTTACATTAGTACCAAAGTCGATGACTAGTTGAGTTTACATTGGAAGATAACTTACCTTAGACACAGACTGAGCTTATTTACATGATATTTTTAACTAATTACACACTCAATGAATGTTAGCGGTAATATTTTTAGTATTTCACAATTCTCATTATAATGAGAAGGTAAAAATTTTATGTGAAAAATGTCTATCGTCGATTTCTGTAAATCTCCGCTTCCCGTGACTTCCTGAATCCGAATAATGTTTTGATCAGTAGGACATTTTCATTTAATTTTAATGTCCAAAAAACCAAAAATAAGATATAAACCGACAAGGTACTAAAAATAATTATTAACAAACGCTGTACACCGAAAAAAGATCTATAAATTTGTCATGGGTCAATTTTTGATGGAACGCGCCGTTTTTCTTTCAATCGTTAAAAATAAGACTGAAAATAAAGAAATTAAATTATTGGAAAAACGACAAGAAAGACGAAAAAAAATTAATAGACATAAGTTGTAAAAAAAAGATCTAGAAACTTGTTATAATAATACATTAGAAATAAAAGAATGAACTTTTTGGGAAAACGACGCAAGTTACAATGACCGTTTATTTTACAAAATTTTTCGCCTAAATTACATCTAGAAAATTTTTCAGAACCACTTTATGTATGTGTGTCTGTATGCCTGGAGATTTTTAGTCTGTCAGTAAGATAACTTTCTAAAGAATTGACAGGTTGGATTAGCTAATAACAATAACGAAAGACAAGTTTTTCCGAATAATCTCCAAAATCAAAGACAATTTTCTCCAAATAATTTTCAAAGACAATTATTAAGAATTATTATGAAGAATGAAGTAAATGAATCCGAATGTAACTTTGAAAATATAAAGGAACACAAAACAGTAAAAGCAAACTTAAGCATCACTGATACTATACCTTACATAACATTATCAACAAATGGTAATAATCCTATAAGATTAATAATTGATACAGGAGCAGGTCCTAATTTAATTAAAGAAAAAGCAGTCAAATCGTGCGTGAAAATTAATATAAAAAATTGTCTAAAATTGACAGGAATTAACGAACACCCAGAACACACTCTTGCTCTCTCACTCTACACGCAATGGTAACAAGAAGAGAATCAAGAAATCAAACTGAAGAAACTAAAAATCCAGTTAATATACAAGAAAATATTCAAGAAAAAATTAAATAAAATAATAGCCAAGATAATTACAAAAAGGACTCTCAAGAAGAAATAATTATTAAGAAAAAACGAGGTAGACCACGCAATAATGAAAATATTCAGAAGAAAAAGAAAATCATGCAGAAACCATTTTTTTCTTTGCATAACATAGCCAGCAAATTAAACTTGAAATCAATCAGTATAGCTAAAACTGCTTACGTAAATAAAATACCACGGGAAGAAATCTTGACGCAAATCCGTATTTTCAGAATCTAATAGAAAGATAATTATTTACTCAGAAATCACACAATATCCCAAGAAGGAACAAAAAAATGAAATTTTAGAAGAAGCTCATTCATCAGCATCAGGTGGTCACAAAGGAGTGAAAAAAACGTAAAAAAAAATACAAAAACATTTTTTGGGGGAAAACATGAAAATAGAAATACAAAAAAAAATTCAGCTTTGGTTACAGTGTCAACCTAAAAAATTAGTACGCGTTAAAACTAAAAATCCAATGGTCATAACTGATACCCCAGGAACCGCATTTGAAAAGATATCAATGAATATCGTATGAAAATTACCAAAAACTGAAAAAGGAAATGAATACATTTTAACACTTTAGGATAATTTTCCCAAATTTTGTGCAGCATGTGCCCTTCCAAATCATCAAGCTAGCACAATAGCAGACGCATTTCTAAAGAAATCTATTTGCACTTTTGGCTCACCAAGAGGAATTTTAACCGATCAAGGCAAAGATTTTTTGCGTAATTTGTTACGAAGATTCTCTAAAAGATTTTGTATCAGGCAATTTAAAACTACGGCCTTTCATCCACAGTTAAACGGATCATAAGAAAGATCTCATCACGTCTTAGCGGAATATTTAAAACATTTTACAGAGAAGAACGCTGAATGGGATGATTGGTTACAATTAACCCCGTATGAATTAGTTTTTGGAAAACTAGCTAGATTACCTACCAGTGAACCCCGCCAGAACATGAAAAATTACAAACGTATGGTGACTCTACAAAAAATCTAGTAACAAGACTACATGAAAATCGTGAATTAGCTGGATTTTTTCAGTACGTGTAGACTGTTGACACGTCCTTAAAAGAAACGGAAGAGATATTAGCATTTAATTTTTTCCGCATTGAAAGACGATAAAGAAAGGATCATTTTAAATTTTTAAATAATTTTGATTGAGTTGGAATTTGAAGTGTTCAATTTATAATAGTTTAATTTTTTTCATTTTGCAGTTTAATGTAATTTAATTTTCAATTATTTCGATGTCAGTTAACGTCTCTAGCGCTCTCCTTTTACCTTACGGGTGTGTGATTCCTCTCCTCATAAAAATGAAAATATCGGAAAAAATGTGCAATCTATACTTTCTTCGACATAAATAGTTAATATCACACTAAGGTAAACTTTATATCATTCATTTAATAAAAATTTACATTAATTTGCATGATTTTATGATATAACTGTAAATTTTATCTAAATGCACTAAAGTTCACCATTTACGGAACCAATTAGGTAATTTTAAGGGAATAAATTTGCTCCGTGTATAATAATTTGCTGCAAAAAATGTAATCTTTACGGCGATTCCAGAGTAATATTTACCTGCAACAAAAATTACCTTTACTTGTTATGATTTACTCCCCAAGCTGGAAATGGTTACCATGTCAACTCTGTTGAATCGTGTTTTGTTTCGATGCGAAATAATTCAACTTTATATACTGGAAAATGACCCGCACAAAAATTCACTTCTGTTTTTTCTGTGGAGAAGAGTATACTTACACAAAATTTAACATAAAGTTTGGCCTGTAGGATTTTTTTTCTAATTTTCCGGAATTTTAACTTGCAAATCTGTCTACAGAGCACAAAACAATGTCTGACTGAATTTAGTGGGTTGAAAATTGAACTGTTTGGTTCAAAAATTGACTATTTTGTTGAACTCTAATTATACTTCTAAAATTTCAGCTCTTTGGTTGGAAATTTAACTAATTTGTTGGAAATTCTTTGTTTTTTAATTTTATTTTCAATATCAACTACAACATTTTTCGTTGATAATTTTTCTTTTAGTAGAAAAACTAATTTTTCAGGTTTAAAAACTCAATTGTTTTCGGCTAAAGTTTAAACCGTTTTGTGTGGAAATTCATCTTTATAGGTCATTTTTTGGTTGGAATAAACAAATGGATTTGAAATTTTTGTATTATGTTTATTAAAGATTCTATGTTGAAAATATTACAAAATTATAAATCTGGTCTTTGAATGTTAATAGTAACGTAAATGCGTTGCTTTCGACTGATAACGTGTCAAACGCATTCAAAATAAATTACCATGGTAACAATTCTGTTGATTATACAGCATATTACGCTTCCAATTTTCCGCAACAGCATGAACCCAAGCAATAGCTTCGTGTGAATAATGCGCTTCAGAAAAAGCTACAGATGCATCTTGTCTTAACAAGATAGGATCCAGAAGTAGAATTACGGCAACGTCTACATCAGAGTTCGTGAAATGAATTTGTATACGGTGAGGCCTTAGCTCTCCTGCAGTTCCCATACGCATTGCAACACCATAGTTACGCCCCATAAGGCGAGGGCGCGTCATGACGATATAAGGATGTATTGCATACCCAGGCCTGGGAGGTACACCGTCGCTTGTGATCTGGACTGCGGTTGGGTGATCAAAATGTAATACATGGAGATTTTGTGCGAGAAGTCTATGCAACTTAGGTAACTCTGTACGAATCCACTCTAGCACTACATCATAAGCCCAATTTGCAACTGAGGGTGGATAATTTGCGAGGCCACCAGGTACACGTCGATCCAACAGGAGAGGATCTTTAAGTAGAATCATGACAAATTCCTCATCTGGGTCTGGGTAAGCATTTCCTACCAGTTGAGGTACGTAAATTCTTTCAGATTCCATATACATTGAAACACCATAGTTGGGCCCGTTATCTATATATTCAAGGCGCGTTAAGACGAGATACGGATGTACTGCATAGCCAACGCCAACAACAATAATACCCATTGTTATCCTGACTCTGCAGGGTTCAGTCATATGCACTGCACGTAGATTATATGCGAGGAAGGGTGCCAAATCACGCACATGTACAGTTCCGCGTGGAGCCACCGTTCGCTTTTGTCGATTGTGAGGAAGTGCTAATATTTCTGAAAGAATAATAAAAGTTATGTAATTTATTAGTACCATTTGAAGAGAAGCGGGTTGAATGTTCCAACGTCGTAAACTGTGTAGAGTTACTACGTCAGAAACGAGGTCGTTTATCATGCCGAAAATTCGGATAGTAAACGACGTAATATACGAAGTTGTTTCAGACTTAGTTTACGACGCCTTAACATTAGCGTGAATAAAAACAAAAATCATGGTGTTTGAAGGAAACATGGATGTACGAATACGAGCGGGCGATGTGCCATTTTCGTCTGCTGAATCGGTATGGCAGATTAGGATTCACTGCCAGAAGTAAAAATATATGAAAGCGACGTGAGATACGGAAAAAAGTTTTTGAATGATTTGCATCTCTCAAAGAATCCTACAAAAATTGTTCGCACCATTTTTTGATAGTACTTTTTATTTTGGTTTTATTTATTGAAAATACTATGCGAAAATCTTAAACTCAAATAACACGACTGTCACGATGAAAGCTACAGAGCTTTAAGCAATTTAATCTCTAACTGTACTTCTTTACGTAGAAAATTCAGAATATGAAGGTGCATTCAAATACTGGGATCTAACAGATTTTGTTCAGAAAATTTGATTCAAGCATTGGAAGTGCAAAGAATAAATATTCCTTAACATAAAATCTCTTAACGATATTGTCGATTTCGATTGTCACGATTATATCATTTTCGGCTGCTATGCGCGTGACATGAGGCATCAGTGCGTTAGGAAGGGAGGGAACGTCATGATTTTTTTCTTCAGTTGAAGTCGTTGATCCCAACGGAGCTGCCTTGATCTGAGCTTGCTTGCATTATAATGACGTTCATTGGCTACAGTGCGCGTCTGCATTTGAATTTTAAATACGTACGCCATCTATAGCCAATGAGTGCCATTTAGTCGAAGCTTTCGCATGTAAAGGTGGCTCATTCGGGATCTGCGTGTTGGATACAATATGAATGAATGATGAAAGAAATAAAGTTGACGAGTGAAGAGAATTGTATAGCATCATGGCGTGTTACTGTTACTGTGTTAACCCTTTGCGGCGCACATTTTTCTATCAAACAAATTTTACTGTTATATTCACCTTAGGGGGTTTTCGTGGTCGCTGATCAGGAATATAAAGTTAGATTTCCAAAATTCAAAATGGCGGATTCAATATGGCGGACAGTTTTTTTTTAAGTTGTTAGATTCTTATAAGACTTTTCACTCGGGAGTTTTCGAGGTCGCTGATCACGAATCTGAAGCCCGATTTCAAAAATTCAAAATGGCAATTTTTTGAAAACATGTCCGCCATATTGGATCCGCCATTTTGAATTTTGTAAATCTGGCTCTGGATTCGTAATCAGCGACCCGAAAAACCCTAGAGTACCAAGTTTCATTCGAATTTATTTAATACGTCGTTCAAAACCGAATTCTTTCGTAAAAAAGAGCGATTTTCAAAATTCGTTTATTTATAACTATTTATAATTTTATGCAATACGTTCATCATTATTTTTTTTTATTCTGCAATGCTTCAAATACGATAACTAAAGGAAATTGTTGTTATTACTTCAAAAACATTGGATCTAGAGAAAAAAGTTGTTAATAAAAAAGGTGGTAATCTGCGTTACCACTGCGCCGCAAAGGGTTAAATAGGGGCAGAGTTGGTAAAACTCGTGTACCTTTCGGTTCTACTTTACCTATACGACTAAAATCTCCATCACCTTATAGTGACATATTCGAATAATTATTTTTTTCTGTTTGAATAGTAGTAAGTCAGAGACGCTCCTATTAAAAAAAAATCACTGATACTTTAAGGAATTGATTTTAATAATTTGAAGGGATTTCAAGGAAGCTTAAAGACTATAGGGTATTTTTTTAAAACCAAGGAATTTTCAAGAGCTTTAAAAAATTGCAACTTATTAAAGGGCATATTTTAGGACATTTGAAAGAGAGGTATATAATTTCAATGAATGTCAAAAAATTTTAAAGGGTTTAATATATTTTAGGATATTTTTACAGATTGCAAGGAATTTTCAAAAGTTCTTAAAAGTTTAAAGTGATTTTAAAGAACGTTAAATATTTTAGGGAATTTTGTAGGTATTTTTTTCAACAATTTCAAAGGATTTCAAAGGATTAGGAGAGTTTTAGATAATTTCAAAAAAATGCAAGGCATATTCAGAAGATTTACATAATTTAAAGGAGTTTCAAAATTTGTTAGAGAATTTGAAATCTTTTAGAGTATTTCAAAATATTCCAAGGAATCTTCAGTTGATTTCAATAATCTAATTGATTTTAGAAAACTTGAAATAATTTAGAGTATTCAAGAAATTTTCACTGCATTTTCGAAAGTTTTACAACATTTTAAGGAATTTAAAAAAAATTCTAATGGTTTGAAAAATTTGGAGTATATTAAAAGTTTCTAAGGAATTTTCAAATGGTTTCAGTAATTTAGCTGATATCAGATGATTTTAAAACAATTTAAGCCATTTTCGAAAGCTTTGAAAAGTTTCAAGTGATTTTAAAGATTGCAAAGAACTCAAGAAAATTTAATGGAATTTTGAAAGATTCGAAGGAATTTTGCATTTATTTCAATAATTTGAAGACATTTCAAAGAATTGGAAATATTATATTGTGTTTTGGAAGAATCTAAGGCATTTTCAATATATTTAAATAATTTCAATGAATTCCAAAAGATTTGGAAGGATCTGAAATTTGTAGGATATTTTCACAGATTCTAAAGAATTTTTAAATGATTTCAGTAATTTAGTTGGATTCCAGAGGATTTAAAAAATATCAAGTGATTTTGAAAGATTTCAACTAAATATATATTTTAGGAAAATATTTCAGAGAATCTCAGAAGATTCCAAGGAATTTTTTTTATTTCAACAATTTAAGAAATTTTAAAGGATTGGGATGTACTTTATTTCAAAAGAATCAAAGGCATTTTAATCAAATATCAATAATTTCAAAGAATTTTGGAAGATTTTAAATAGCTTAAAATATTTCAAGGAATTTTGAAGTATTTCAAGGAATTCTGTATTCATTTCAATAGTTTAAAGAAATTTTGAAGTATTAGGAATATTTTAGGGTGTTTCATAAGAATCCAAGATATTTTCAACAGATTTCAACAAATTAAAGACATTTCTAACAAATTAGAGGATTTGAAAACTTTTAGACTTTTCTTTAAGATTCCAAGGATTTTTTTTTTTTATTTCAGTAAATTAATTGATTTCAGAGGAGTTGAAATATTCTAGAGTAATTTATAAGATTCCCAGAAATTTTCGAAAGCTTTCAAATGTTTTAAGTGATTTTTATAATAATGTGAAGGAAGTTCAAGGGATTTTAAATATTTTTGGCTGTTTTTAAAATTTTCATTTGATTTTAAAGAGATTAAACAAATTTCCGGAATCCAAGGAATTTTCTACAGATTTCAGTAACTAATTCAAAAGGATTTTAAATATTTTTGAATATTAAAAAAAATGTCAAGGCATTTAAAAAAATCAAGTTTCAAGGAACTAAAAATAAGTTTTAAGGTTTTGAAAACTTTTAAATTATGATAAAAGATTCCAAGGATTTTTCAATTGATTTTAGTAATTTAATTGATTTCAGAGGATTTGAAATATTTTTGAGTATTTTGGAAGATTCCAAGGCATTTTCGAAAGCTTTAAAAATTGTCAACTTTCAAGTAATTTAAAAATATTTCAAATGAATATTTAAGGAATTTAAAAAGACTCCGATTCTTTTTTACTAATTTATTATTTCATGATATTTTAAAAGATTACAAGGGATTTTATCAAATTTTTGACGAGATCCCTCTTTTTGGCGGATTTTAAAAGCTCTCAAGGTTTTTGAATAAATTTCAAGGATTTTAAGAAGTATCGGCAGATTTAGTAGACTTTCACGAGAGTTTATTTCGAATTCACCCTGAATTCGCATAAACTCTTTTGAATTCTGCAGAATTTTCGGATTTTTTTTTCAATTCACGCTAATTCTTAAAAATTCAGTTAATTCTGCATATTTCAATGTGCTTTTTTTTATCTAGTATTAGTTCTTGCTTAATTCACCTTAAAGTCGGTACTTCATCAAATTCTTTTAAATTTCCTAGAATTTTTCTAAACTCATTTCCAACTTACTGAATTCAGTGCATTTTTTCATATGTTTCATTTCTTTAAAAATTTTTTATTTAATTTATTAAACTGAAATTTATATACTTATATACATCTTATAACGAACAAATAACAATTTATTTAAGAAATAACATTTCTTTTAATTTACAAAATAAAGCAAATTTATTACGGGAATATAATTGACAAATAAGTTAAGTGTTAAACAAATTTAAAAGCCAATTATAATAAGTTGAAAGATAATTATATTCACAATTTTTTCAGATAATAACGATGGCAGAATTTACCTACAAATATTATATGAGAAATCCATTATGTACTGTTTTAACAGAGAAAAAAAATGAAAAGAAGCTTCTTATTGGTGGCTACAGACATAATCCTGCGGTGCCTTCTCCTTATTTCATACAGATATTTTGCAACATTAACTAAATATAAATAAAATAGAAAAAATAAGTATTTCGTTCATCCTGTTTCATCAAAAAATTAATAGGCGCGCGCAAGACTACCACTCCTACTGAAAATTCTCACATAGGGCTTTATGAAAGGAACCCATATGGGGAACTATCCAAAAATCCATATGGAATCCTTTATTGCTGCGTGTGCGTGAAAAGTTAGAAATTAGTCCTACATGCATTTCCTACATAGGATTATATATTTTTTTTTTATAAATCAGTTTCAAAAACATTATTTTTATACCATACAATCATGAAGCACCAGAAAAACTACTGCGCAACCTCAGCTTTTATAAGAAAGTGCAGTTGTTTCCCCGCATAGGTCCCTATCCCATATGTTACCTTTTCTGAAGACGCGGCATTTGGGAGGTACTGTCAGAGTTTCTTAACGCACGGATAGGTACAATTGTAAGAAGCGCCAGTGAAAATTGATTTTTTTTCGAACACATCGAATATTATTTCACTCACCTAAATCATCCTCAAATGCAACCACCATATCTTGCGACAAAACCGCACAAAGTATTAGGAAACTAACATTGAATATTGCTCCCTTTTTTAAAATAAATTGTGTCATCACGGAATGAAACTGATGGTGAAGGGCAAGATAATGCGTCTTTTATAAAGAAAGCGTGTTTACGCCAACATAAAATTCTGTTAATAGGTGAGTTTACCTTGAAAGATAACTTACATTAGACACGCATTGAGATTATATACATGATGTTTTGAACTAAAGACACATTTAATCAATGTGAGCGGTAATATTTTTAATTTTTCACAATGCTCATCATCATAAAAAGGAATTAGTTTTATGTGAAAACTGACTATCGTGGATTTCTATAAATCTCCACGTTTCGTGAATCCCTGAATCCGGAAAAATAGGTTCTACGATGGTTTCTGTCAGTCTGTCGTCGTCATGGTTGTTATCGTTGTTGTCATATGTGCACTGGATTACGTTTGAAAAACTGATTAGATTATTTTGTGATTGGGCACACGTTTTTAGGGATCCAAAAGAAAAATCGAGTTCGTTAAGCAGCCTTTTTTGACCAGCGGTTTTGGTTTTAACCACAACAAAAATCAAAAATTCCATTTTGCGGTCAAACTATGCACGATACGAAGAAATGTGATTATACCAAAACTGTGCATTTGAAAAAGATCTACACATTTGTCCTAAATTATTTTTCGATAAGATGTGTAGTTTTTGTTTTATTTGTAAAAAACTACATTAAAAATTTTAAAAATTAATTTTTGGACAAACAACACATACCCTTACTGACGAGTTCAGTTAATCATTCCGGGACAAATCATAAAAAATCGAATTTTTATTTTATTTAAAATATATATACTTCAAAAATCAATGGCAGAACACAATAAAAAATAAATATTACTACGAAAAGAATAAATAGACAAAATTTTTTTGACCAAAAATGATCTACAAATTTGTCAGTAATTACATTTTGATAGGGTGCGTAATTTTTGTTTTATACGTGTTTTAATTGTTCAAACAAAATAGATCTAAAAATGTGTTATAAACTCTGATTCTAAAAATATGTTATAAATAAAAAATCAACTGTCAGGAAAAGCGACACTAACTACAATAACATTTTATTTAATAAAATATTTCGGCTAAATTATATCTGCAAATTTTCTTAGATCCACTTTATGGTAGGAAGCGTATTCTTGGTTCGAATCGTAAAAAATAAGATTGAAAATAAACAAATTCAATTGATGGAAAAACGAGACAAGTTGCAATAAAATGTTCAATAATAACCTTTTGTTATAGGATGCGTACTTTTTTTAAATATCTGAATTAGCAATTCCAGGCCGAAGTACAGAAGAGAATTCACAATAACATAATTACAGTTGTCGATGCTTTGAACTTTAACATTATAGGGTTTGGGCACAAATATCGGGGAAGTGCGACGACCGAGCGCCAGATAAATATATTATCGAGCGCAAGCATCAAAAGTCGCGCGCTGTACGCGCGCACAAACTTGCAGCGGTCAGATTTTTTGTTGAGGATTCTACTATTTTGTTTGCAAATTCGTCTTTTTTGGTTGAATTCATCTGCTTTTTTCCATTTAAAATAAGAATATTTGTTGTTTGAAGGTTTATCCACGTTCTTAAAACACTTTCCAGTATTTTGTTATGGATTTTACAGAAAATCTTATCTGATTTGAGGACGTTGTATACGATTTACAAAAGTTTCCTTATTATAGATTATTTATCTTATTAACAAAATATGACTCACCGCGTGGATAATAATCCAACACACACCCTTAATATTCTTTAATATTTTTTTAGCATTTCAGAAACATAAAAAATACATTTGCAAAGTATTTCTGAATGAACTATTCATCACGGTAGAATTAAATAACACTTTTTGATTTTGTTTTCACCTTCCTACAAGATCCATTTATTAAGTATTCTGGACATATTTGTCACATAAATTTGCATCGCATGAGCATTTTTCTATATTTTCATTGCATTATTTACATTTAAATAATAATTTTGTAAACGAAAACTTAGCACATACGGTTCATTTTTGCCAGTTATATTAACAGATTGAGCTTCTTCTAACATATTGATCCTGTAATATAACAAATTTGCCTTTAAGACTTGACACTTTAGA
>CAKNWU010327401.1:5818-44327 GCA_932072015.1 Andricus quercustozae
TCACATTATTCAATTTTATTAAATAAATATTTACAAAATTTCTGCACAGTAGTAAATATCAGAATAGGACCCTAAATGTTTCAGCAACGCAAAACTTTTTAAAAGCAATTTTTAAAGTAGTAAAAGTATATATAAAAACCTCTTCATACAAACGGCTTACAATTTATTATATAAATATAAAAAATACTTGAATATTGACTGTTTTAAATTCTTGCTCTCCTACACATGACTTAAAAACCCCAAATTTGTAATCGACATTATGGCACTCGATGTAAGCTACCATCGCTGGGATCGCCGTGAATGTCGATCGCAAAAACTTGGCAATCGATATGTCTTCTACGGACATGGACATAAATATCTGAAGTTTTTTTGCTTCGGTGCTGACAATAGGGACAGGAAAATCTCGGTGGCTGAGAACACTCGTATTTTATGTGTCTTGTAAGACTCGGTTTTTGTCGAAAAGTGCTTGGGCATTTTGGACAGGGAAACATTCTCTTTGGAGATACATCAAATTCCGCTAAAACATCCTCTTGTGAACTCTGGTGCATTTCTTCAAAATTTTTTCTCATGTAGTCTTCCCTTCCAGCGAAGATGAGATGAGAGTGCAAGTCTAGGAGAGAAAAAATAAATGTCGTTACACTCTCACAAGTCAGCAAGAATCATCACACCTTTTTCACTACTTCTTAAATTGATAATTAGTTTTTACAGTGATAATTAGTCATTTCTAGAGAAAACAAAAATGTGTTCAGGAGAATTAAGATGAAACTGAATACTGGTTAGACCTTAGAATAAAAAAGGGATCCAAAGTCCTGCAAGATTTCTATTGGACCTTTATTAATGCATGCGAAACAGCTAAAGCATCTTCTTTTACATTTTTTATTTGTCATGGATACAGTACCAGAAGATGACCAAAAAATAATTTCATAGTATCACACATTTTCTTGCATTTTCAGCTATTGTAAAAGTAAACTGTTAAATTTACAGACTTTAAACTTTAAATGACAACAGCTGAACCAATTATTTAAATATTTTCTTATTATTTAACTCATATATGTATCCGTTACATCATTAATATCATAAGATCTGTTTGTACAAGTCAATCACGTAAACCTCCCTGCCTACATGTTTTTTTAAAGAGTGTCTACGAATGTCAGATTTCACTTTACACATATAATTGCAAAATCCGCACTTGAATCGACGTCTCAAGCCACACGTATTTCTCATATGATAAGTTAAATTATTCTTCCTGTTATACATGCTGTTGCACCCCACATTTGGACAAACAAATGGTCTATTTCTTTGTTCTTTAGGTTGGGTTGTATTGCAATTTTGTGTATTTCTTTGTGGGTCAAAAGAATCTTCTGAAGAAATATGATGACCCCATAGTCGAATCATCCCTGTAACAATATTTAATCGCATCAATTAGAATTTTAATACAAAGATACCAAAATACGAACAGGTATTAATTTTATTGAACATAATGAAATATGGGTTCTACTGCTCTAGGTGATGTCTGCAGGAATAAAAAAACAACCAGAACTCCTTTTTACAAAAGAACTTGTTAATTTTATTAAGCTCTACCATCGAGTTGCATTAGGAACAGGTGTTTGCAATAAATCTACAACAAAACTTTCTAAACCCTTGTGTCTTCTCACTATATGTTTCCCCACATCGCTTTTTACTTTACATCTATATTGACAATGCGGACATTGAAATCGAGGTTGCACGTTGCACTCGTATCGCAAATGTCTGCTAAGGTTTCCCTTCCAGCTGAACGTTTTTGAACAATTGTGAGTTGGACAGGCAAACACAATCCCTTGAGAATGTTTTCGCGATGCTTCATAATCGACTGGTGAATACGTTGAGTCGTTTTCTAAGAAATCTGAAAACAAAAAGGCAATTTGCATTAATAACTGTCGTACATTTCTTGCTCTTTTGTTAGTATTAAAAGTCTTTTATCAGAAAGAAAGCCAAGTTAAATCAATATTTTTTCCATTAAACTTATATTTACAAATCAAAATAGTACCAATCAGAAATTCAATAATGTGCTCCAATAAAATCCACAAGAACCCAATTAGATTATAATTTAAAATCATTATCTAACGAATAGAATATATTTTTAAACTGCAAAACACAAAAGAATAGTGTCAAATAAAGAAACTCTTAATAAAGTATTAGAAAATATTTGACGAATAAGCATTGTCGAGGAAAATTGATTAGAGGTAGAGTTGTGCTAAAAAATATGCGTTTATTTACCACTTAGGGCTGTTTTTTACAAAGCATTACGTCATCAATAGTAAAAACTTCGCGTTCCGGGTGAAAGCAGCGAACATGTTTATACACATTACTAGCTAAATTACTTCTACTGTAACAATATGGACACTTAAAGCGTTGTTCGCTGCCACAAGTGTAGCGCATATGCCTTACGAGACTACTCTTCCTTTGGAAAGTGCTCTTACAAGTAGAACACATATGTATCAATGGCACTGAGCGAGGAACCCCAAACGCATGTGCAGTGATATCTGAAAAAATAAATAAAAAAATGCTCGGGTTAGCAAAGAACAAGATACAGAGTAGGCGTTAACAAAAACAAGATCATTTTATTTTCGCGGAAAAGGACAATTCCAACTTGATACAGTATATTTATGTATTCAATGGTATCCCTCAATGAAACAGTCATGAAGCCAATTTGGGCATGATCAACCAGAGCAATTGCCAAGCTAGGCAATCTTAAATTCTTCATGGGAAAAACCCCCCTTAAGAATTAAAACAAATGTTTACACACCTATAATAAATTTTCATCGTCTCCAGGAGGTGATCCTGGTTCGTCGCAGCTTTGGTTCATGTCAGTATCAATCATGTAGATTCTCTCATCAGGATGCTTCTTTTTTATGTGCGTGTACACATTCGAGGGCTGCCTAGTGATGTAGAAGCAGTGGGGGCATTTGTAACGTGGAGGGCCACATTGATCTCTAATATGTCTGGTTAAGCTGTACTCATGGCTAAATGAACTGCCACAGTTGTTAGGACAGTTGAAAGGTTTGTTCTTCTCTGGTGATGATTTTGGTGATGCTTCCGTGCCAGGTGTTCCAAATTCCTCTTCAGCTTCTACGATAGGTTCATCTGGCTCATCAGGTTCATCGTTTGAATCATCAGCCATAGCTTCAACTTGATCAATACCAACAAGGTCTTGGTTGGCAAGCGCATTGTGTTTTTCAACAAAATCATTCTGCCCAACATTTTGATTTTCAAGGACCTCTCCTGTTTTTATAGACGGTTGATACCTCGATCCACAAATGAACTTATTGGTGACTATATCAATCAGATAAATTTGACGACCCTCGTGCATTTTCTTTACATGTGCATAACCATTAGAAGTTTGGCGAGTGATTGACGTGCAATAGGGACATTTGAATCGTGGACTTTGCCCGCATGCGTAACGTACATGAGTCTTCAAACTGTTGGCATTAGAATAAAAACTGCCGCAATTATTAGGACAGGGGAATTTTTTCGGTGAAGTTGGATTGATCGAGTTACTCGTATTTAGGGAAACATTGGCTGTGGTATTTGACTCTGCTGCATGTGATGTCTCTAGTTCAATCTCGTTTTCATCTTCAAGCTCAAATTCAATATCTTCATCTTCGTCATTCGGAACCTCAGGATTATCCACGTCGTTAGTAGCTTCCATCTGGTTAGCATTGTCATTATCGACATCCTCGGTTACATTTTCTTCCATCTCCACATCTTCGGTTACATTTTCTTCCATCTCCACATCCTCTTCAATATCGTTAGCAACGTCAATATTGCTGCTTTGTTCTAAATGATCTACTTCCTGTGACCCACCTGCAATCTCTTCATTCGGATTCATCAGTTGTTCGCCCGTTCCGTTTTGTTTTCTCAAATCCTCATTATTTTGCTGAATCTCTTCGGTCCCGATAGCTTGCTGCTTATTAGCACTATAAAATTGAGGATGACGGTGTTTAATGTGCATAGAGATGTTCCACGAATGTGCACAAATTGTCTCACAGTGTGGACACTTAAAAGTGGGAGCCATTTTACAGTTTGATTTCACGTGTACTTTTAATCTTTGAGCTGATATGAAACTACGACCGCATTTATTAGGACAATCCAATCTTTGTTTCATTACAGGCAAGGACTTTTTGACCATCTTGGCCATCTTAGCCTTCTTAGCCTTCTGTATAGCAGGTACATCCATAAAATGAGGCTGGAAGATAGCCTCAGAGGTTTCGATAATAGGGACATTTTGATCATCCATGTCGTCTGATCCAGTTGCAATCTGCAGTTGTTCCGTTTCCGCTTCTTCCTGAATTTCTTCAGTCTTTTTCTCTTTCCTGGTCTTCTTGCCTGCTTCCTTAGGTGTTTTCTTCTTCAATATGTCAATCGAATAACTTCTTCTCCCAGGATGTCGGTGTTTTATATGGATAGTTATATTCCCTTGATGTCTGCATACTTGGCTGCAATACGGACACTTGTATCGAGGACTACGGCCACAAATCAGTCTCAAGTGAGTGTCTACGGAGCGTTCCAATAAGAAAGATTTTCCGCAATTGTTAGGGCACGGATAGCGGTTCGGCACTTTAGTTTTTTTAGCAGATGTTTTAGGAACTACTGAATCCAATTTTTGTTCAACTTCTGGTTCTGATGAGACAGAAGGTTCCTGTATAGCCTTTTTAGGTGGCGGCAAAGCCCGTGGTCGACGTTTAGGTTCTGAGTAGACAAACTGCTTGGTGAAAATGTCATAGGCGTAAATCTTGCTCAGTCGATGAGTCCTCTTGATGTGCTTTCCAACCAAATTGAACTGCTGTGAACGGTAAGAACATTGCGAATGTGGACACTTGAAACGACGAACTTTAGAACAGGATTGACGCAAATGACGACTAATATTGAAACTATGCTCAAACATACTTCCGCATTTGTTAGGGCAGTGAATCAGCTCGGAAGTATCCTGAGAATTCGATTCAGTCTTCTCAGTATCATTTTGATTATCAGTGGATTTTGGCAGTTTATCGGTTTTCTCCTTCGGAGTCTTTAAAGTCCGCGTTTGAGTCTTTCTCTCTTGATTGCGCTCAAGTACTTTTGCTGTCGGAGTCTCGGGTACGATTTCCTCCACATGAGTATCAATCACAATCTTTGTCTTACCGCGATGATGGGTCCTTAGATGTCTAAGTGCGCTCGTACGATGAACAAAACTATTGACACAGTAAGAACATTTGAATCGAGCAGATTCTGAGCTTTGGAAAGGTTTAGTAGTTTTTTTGCATTTGTATTTAATATGCTTCTGAAGACTTGGTTTAAAGAAGAAGTACTGACCGCAGCCTTTTGGACACATCAGTTTCTTTTTCTGAAGACCAGCAGGAACAGAAGTCTGGGCTCTCTTGGGTCTTAAAGAGTGCACTGGATTAGGAGCAAGTGGCTTTTCTTCCTTAACCTCTTCGACGACTTCTTTTTTTATATGAGTGGAATCGGTGATGCTTTCTCCAGTGAGCAAATCCACCATGTAGACCTTCAAGCCTGGATGATTCTTTGTCACGTGGAAGAAAGCATACGAAAGTCTCCTTACTTGGTAATCGCACCAGGGACATTTGAAACGAGGTGGTTGTCCACAGCCTTCAGCAAGATGTCTTGTCAAGGTGTGAATTAATTTGAATACCTTTCCACAGCTCTGACAAGTTCTTGCCAGCTTTGTTGGAGAGATTTTTCTAGGCTCGGGAACTTTAGGTGTAGAGATGTCGATGTTTGTCATATCAGCGTTTGCCATGTCTTTCTTTCGTCTAACAATTTCACCTGTAACGGTATCAACCAAACAGAGCTGAGCATCAGGGTGATGATTTTTGATGTGAGTGAAGCCATTAGAAGGCTGCTTCATGCGGTGGGAGCAATATGGACACTCAAACCTTGGTTCAACTCCACACAATGTACGCAGATGGTAATTCAAATTGCTTCGAGTGCTGAATGTACCTCCACAATTTTTGGGACAAACCCATTTACCCTCTTCATTTTTAACCTCTGAAGATTCTCCAAGTGCCATGGGGTTCGGCAATTCCTCAGGAGTCTCAAACTTCGTAACTTCCATCATTGTCGTGTCATTTGTTCCAGGCTCTGATTGCTCTTCTTCCAGGTGCAAGTTGTTCAGTGCCTGATTTTGGTGACAGGCAAACTCCACATGAGCTTTTAAAGTGTATTCGTGCTGGTATGAGCTACCACAGTTGTTGGGGCAAAAGAATCTCTTGCTTATAATAGATTCGTCCTTGAAATCTTCAAATTCGTGTTTAATATCTTCAGATTTTGCAAGGCTGGAGACGCTTAGAATCTTTATTTCGTGTTCCTCATTCCAAGAATGTTCAATGTGCTGCTCATAAGACGTATCATACTCATCTTCGAAAAGTGGTTCATTTTTTCCGATAAACGTGTCAATGACGTAATTCTTGTACCCAGGATGACGGAATTTGATGTGAACGTTGAGGTTGTTACGGTTTCTAGAGACAAGAGAACAATACGGGCACTTGTATCTCATGGGTTGATCACAAATGTGACGAACATGTTTATCCAGAGTGTGCTGGTAGAAAAAGGAACTTCCACACTTGTTGGGGCATTCAAGAACTTTTTTATTTTTTGTCGACTCTTCTGGTAACCGCAAGCGAGATCTTGTCAGGTACTTGACCTGGGGTTCTCTGACTGGGTGGCTTCTTTTTTTATTTCTCTTTGCTAGTTTCCCTTCGCGCAAAATTTCATCTGTCCGGTTAGCGATGCTTTCTACATTTTCATCAGATATATTTATGCATTCCCATACAACCTCGGCTTGGTCCCCTTCGCCAACAAACATGTACTCGCCATAATCTGAAAATCAAAGGAAAATAATAAATTAGCTTTTGGGATAGACATTAATGTGGCTTGAGTGGGTTTGAAAAGTTGTCCAAAAATCTCAAAGTTCTACTGATTTGGGAGGAGTATACTACTTGCAAAAGATTTCAAATTTGAGAATAATAATAGTCAAAATTTCATTATTACTTTACACATAGATTTTAATACAATCCGACTGATATAACATTTTTTCTCGAATGAAGTTGTGACTATTCTTAAAATCATTTTGAAGATCGAACAGACAAAGCATTCATGAGTAATTCGCATAATAGAGACAAAAACCAAACATGCATTAGGACTGGAAATTTCAAAAAGGTATGATAGAATCTACATGAAAATGTATGAGGAATTAAAATACACGATTGATTATTATTGCGACATGCTTTATTTGGGCTACAATATCAGTGGATTTAAAATTATTGCAACTAAAAATGAAATCAGAGTCTTCAGGAGGAAAACAAGTCAATGGTGTAAACATTATGATCTTTATGTTTTCTTCGGATGTGTCTGTAAACGTCAAAGGTCCTTGTTGAACGGTAGGGGCAAAACGGGCAAAGGAAACGAGGATCCTGACAACACTCGAATTTGACGTGCCTTCTAAGATTGTTGATGCGACTAAACAAAGTAGGGCAGCTCGGGCATGCAAACTTCCCATCAACAGTTCTGAATTCTGTAAAGAGGATAGAGAATTAATTTGGTAGCATAATTCAAACTAATGAAACAAAATAACATGTATCAGTTTCATCATCTAAAATGTTTATCACAGTTAAAGAATGATTATGAATCAAGAAGCTAAGCAGTTGACTTTTATTACAAAACTATAAATTATAGATGAACGAATTTACATAGAAGATTTTCAGAACATGTTAAAGATACATTTCTATAATACTAAATAATACTAATTGTAAGGCTACTTAAAAGTTGCTCTTATTTTCATTATTAAGCTAGATTGTACTCTTATTCTAAGATGATTTTTGTATTTTTTATGGTGGATGAGCTGTGTTCTCTTGCGGATTGATATCGACGACGTAGACTGTGTTGCCTGGATGAGCTGTGTTCTCTCGCGGATTGAGATCAACGACGTAGACTGGGGTGCCTGGATGTATCCTTCGAACATGCGTCCTAACATTTGAGGCATGTTTAGTTCGATACTGACAATGGGGACAGGCGAATTTGGGCAATTTTCCACACTGGAATTTCAAATGATTGTACAAATTGTTTTTTCGCGTAAAGGCACTAAAGCATTTTGGACAGGGAAATTTTCCTTTTTCTTGTTGACCGTCTGCTCTATTCACAAATCCACGGACGGGATGGTCTAGGTGACTAGCTTGCTGATGATATCCTGAAAAAAAATACAAAAAATGTCAGTACAATTGGAATTCCATTTCTTCTTCAACTACTTTTTATTGTTATCGATCCACAAGATCAGCAGTTAAATCAACTTTTTATAATTTTCTATAACTATATTCTAGTCTGGATCACTAAAAAAATATTCAAGTCGCGAGGTTCGTGGAAGATGTATTTTATTTTAGCATATCCCAAAAATCGAATACTGAATGTAACTCAATGAAAAGTTTTCTTAGACAGAAAAGAGAGTAAACTCAAAGTATACATTTTCACTTAATATTAAAGGAACCTATTTTGTTAGGTTTACATTTTCTATATTAATATTTTATTGACTATCCAGTGTCAAGGTGGCAAGTCACCTATGGGAATTAAACACTATAAGAGATCAAAGTTAGACTTGAATAAACTCCTAAGTCTTAATATCTAACATTAGCCTCACTTTATCTGAGCAATTCTAAGCATGTTTGATCGAGGATAGATGGTAAGTACATTAAGCCCCTATCTGAAGGGAAAAATATGCCTGTAAACATGCCTATCAAAAACAAAAATGTATCTTAAAAATGTTGCGTTGGCAGTAAAACGTCAGTCTTGTAAACGTCTATCACATAAACTTCATTTCCAGGATGAATCCTACGAACATGTGCACGAACATTTGACGGGTGGCGTGTGCGATATTCGCAGTAGGGACATTGCATACGGGCAGGTTGATTGCATTCAAATTTTAAATGGTACTGCAGATTGTGTTTTCGGCTGAATATGCTCGAGCAATATCCACAAGGAAATTTCATGGAAGAATCATTTGACTTTGTCTCTGACATCCTCTGCATTCCAGATGATGCCTTATTCCTCGTTCCTCTAGATTGATCGTTTTCGAAAAACACGATATCTGAAAAAAAAAGAAAGTTATGCTCATTATTTTAAGATCATCAAGGACACACGTGGACAAATAGATAAACATTCGTGTATGTCCTAATATGTTTAGTATTGGATAATATAAATAAACAATTGAAAAAAAAAAACGATTTGTCAAAGAGAAAATTAAATCGTCTCTTTCACTTTCGTAGTATTTTATTTATAGGCTTGAAAGCAGATTAAGGTATAAATAAAAAAGCTGAATTTGAATTTTTATTTCATTGATGCATATAAAGTTCGCAACAGAGTGAATATTGCATTTTATTAGAGGTATTGTATACAATTAGGATCTTATATTCAAACAATTGTACTGCAAAAAGAATAAAAATTGAAGGCAACTGTCAGAATCACAAATCGACCTTCTTCAAAAATGGTTTTGTTTTAATTTGTCGATGATATATATTTCAAAATTTGGATGTTTTCTGCGAATATGTGTGTGTGTATTCGAAGAATATTTTCCTTCATAATTGCAATATCCGCATTTGAATCGTGGAGCTTTTCCGCATTCGTAGCGCGTATGATAATTTAGATATTTCAGATGCTTAAATGAACTGGGACAATTTTGGCATGCAAATTTGTGCTTCACGGACTTATTTTTGCGTCGAATCCGTGGTTGACGTTGGTAGTATCCACCCAAATGTTGTGTAACTGAAACAGAGGAAAAATATATACAATGACGCATTTTAAAAAAACACAATTTTCATAATTTCCAAATCACTACTTCTACCTAATAAACCACACCAGATTTAAGAATGAAATAAAGTCGTCTAGTCTCACATACTTTATTCTGAAAATACAACATTCGTAGCCGTAGATTCTTCATATTCTCTCCTATAAACTTCACAAAAGTTTCTGCTATACAAATCTTTTTATATATATTTTTTTTTTCAAAAAAAAAAAATGCAAAAAGATACATGCTCCGGCAAAGCTCCAAAGGCAATTTAAGGAAGCTAGAATCGAGTAATTCAATTAAAAATGAATATTCTTAGCTCATATATTTACATATCATTT
Source organism: Andricus quercustozae (assembly GCA_932072015.1). Lineage (NCBI taxonomy): Eukaryota > Metazoa > Arthropoda > Insecta > Hymenoptera > Cynipidae > Andricus > Andricus quercustozae. The sequence continues at coordinate 15,971 of CAKNWU010327401.1, forward strand.
TTACAATTGAAGGGTGTCAAACCATTAAAGCCGAAACGCCATTTTTTACAAACAACAAACAACCTATTAAAACACATGGTTTTAAAAGAAATCGGCAGTTCGGTTTCAAAATTTAAATAAAAAATGTCTTTGAAAAATAAAATCAGTTATTCATACTAATAAATGCAGTAAGCTAACACTTTAATATTTGTAAAGATGCATTCATTGGTATTCCTAAACATGACAGTCTGAGCATAAACCATTTTTTTAATTGTATATTTTTAGAGAGGCATTCATTAATAAAATCTTGTGTTCCTTTTGAATTTCAAATCTAATTTGTGCACATGTTTTATGTCTCTTGAAAATTTTCAGTTTTGTGATTTAGGTTCTTATGGTTTGATACCCTTCAATTTATTGTAAGTATCTTGCTAACCAGTGCCTAATAATTGCATAATAAAATGACATCTCACAGCTTTTTTGTTCAAACATGGCAATTGAAAACTTAACTTAGCTATAAATTATTCATCAAATCTCAATTAATTCTGAAATCTCCGTTTCCAAACGACAAGGTTCTATCTGGGAGCGTACACACTGAAAGGTTTTATCTCGGACAGGGCGCTATTGCGCCACACAATTTAGATGGCAATTCCCAAGCTTTCAGATTTTTCTAACGAGATAGAACCTTGTCAATCTGGCTTCTGAGATAGAATCTTCCAATATGCATGTACCGAGATAGAACCTTGTCACTTGGGTTCGCCGAAATACACTTTCCAATTCTAAAAACGACAGCCTTACTTATGCTCTAATGATTTTTTGTCGGTATAAACTTCGCTACATTGTGATGCGAGATCGATAACAAAAACTTTAGAACCAAAGTGAATTGCTCGAATATGAGCTCTAACGTTGCTGGTCTTTTTTGAGGTATATTGACAGTGCGGACACTTGAATCTCGGAGGTTGTGAACATTCGTATTTCAAATGTTTTTGTAGATTGTGTTTTCGGTTGAAAACGCTGCTGCATTTCGGACAAGGGAAGGTGAGATTAGGTTGTAGAGGAAACGCAGAGAACATGTTCAAATTTCCACCCACGAAATGCTCTGAGAAGATTTTTTCTGAAACCAGAAAGGAAGCGAAATCATCCATAAGGACACTAAAAATGTCTCAAAGCAAAAATAGGTATAAGGCCCAGTTTCTATAAGTTCTAAAAACATATCTAGTCGGTGAACATGGTCAGAAGCATCACAGGAAAATCTCAACTCATTAAGTAATTACAATAAATGAATTAATTGAAATTCCTCTCTCAAATAAATCGCAAAAACTCTCCTATTCTTATGTTGAGTTCGAATATGTTGATACACATCTGAAGTATGCTTCTCTCGTTTTGGACAATAGGGACACAAAAATTGGGGAGGCTCGCCGCAATGGTAGGTGATGTAGTGATCAGTCAATCCTTTTATTTTCATCTAAATGTTCCCACTTTCCGAACAAGCAAATTCTCCACCACTGGTTCTGCATAATTTTCAGAATTAACTGAAAAATTATAAATATTCTAGGTGACTTGTGAGTAAAATTTGTCTTGAGCTTTCTTTAAATCAGAATTTTATTATTGCTTGATTTGTACAAAAATTGATCTCCTTATTTGTCTATACAAAGTCTAGTAAAAACTCTACCCATAAAAAATTATATAAATACGTAATGAACGGGAAGGCCGGGATGTTTTCTGCGAATGTGTTTTTGAATATTAGATGATTTTTTGGAAACCAAGTTACAGTGGGGGCACTTAAAATGTGGTGTCTGATTGCACTCGTATCTTTGATGACAAAGTAAACCACTTTTTCGATTATATACACTGGGACAGTTTGGACAGGGAAATCTTTTAACTTCTTTATCCGCTGGGTCCGTGCAGAGGAAACGAAAGTTGGAAGGATTCATAGCTAAGGCAGGATTCAGCCTGAGACCGACTGACGTATCTGAAACATAAAATAACTCATTATCAATAGATACATGAGTCATTGATTAACAAAAAATGGTTAATGTCATATGAAAGATTTTTTAAATAGACTAAGTAAAGTGACATGGAAACTAAATAAACATCTATAAAAGCATTCATTTTAATAACAGAAAAAAGTTACTTAATTCCCCAAAAAGATTAAAAACGCACTACTTTGTATTATTATCCTAAACCAAAGCAAACCCACTAAACTAATAAAAATGAAGGAATTGAAATCTAATCATATAATTTTATTGATTTATATCATTACAAACTCTCTAGTTAGCCTAGTTTTTATACGAGTAATAAAATATTTGCGACATCTTCCAACACAAATAGAAATTATAATATATTTTAATATCTTTGATGCATATAGGCTATAGGCATGATATTTTTTCCATGGTCAACGTGTAGTACTTGTACACTATGAGTGGCCTTGAAACAATTCATGCAAAGTGTGGGTGCACGGTCACATCCAGCACAATAAGTTGACACTGTTTTTGCAAGTCTCATAGAATCCTTTGGAGAGTAGCCTAGAGCCCTATGATTTTTATAGCATATTCTGCATCGACGGCGAACTTTTTTCTCGTCTCCAGGTCTCTTCATCAAGCTGTGAAGTTGCGGATATCCTGCAGAGTAGAAGAATAAATTTAAGTTCGAAAAAAGATCCTTCCATGACGAGTTCTCTAATTAAATCTATATGGTTAAAGTCCTTCGAGAAAAATTTGCATCTCGTTTTTGAGAAGCAATGTATCAAACTCAATTGAGTTTCAAATTGGCAGATACGAAAATTTTTCTTGAGAAGGATTTGGATTAATCCACTAGTAATACATAATTCAAAAGCTGCAGTACCTTCATTCGTAACACACACTTAAAAAAAGATTTTAATCTGTTTAATTACATTTCGACGAGTATTTTTCTAAAAGAAAATTAGTTCAAAATATAAGACTTTCCCTAATGAAGAGCGTTTTAAAGTTCAGAGTATAATCTGAAATATTAAAACTTTATTTGAAAGCAAATCAGATTTCACCATTTTGGATAAAGTGAATAAAAAAGCTGAAAGTGGATAACAAGAAAGATTTATTGAAAATCCAAAGAATATTATACAAACAAAATACCTCAATATTAGAAATAAGCAGAATATTCATTATTCAAATGAAAGAATTTTTATCTGTCGTTTAAAGAATCGTAAACATAAAATTTGTTCTTCTAATTCTAACTCACAAAGGGGAGCTACACTCTTCGGAATTTCTTTTGGATTCATACTCCTCCCAGTAATAGGTCATTACCAAGTTTGTAATATGCGAAACTAATAAGAAGCGCTTTTCAATTATTCTCGAAAAACGGCTTAAAAAATCCACGCACTTCGGATGGAGGGTGATGCGAGTCTGTCAACACCCGGTTAGATCAGGTGATAGCGCTCCGAGTTTGTAACCGGAAAGTCTGGGTTCAATTGCTGTTGCCAGAATTTTTTACACCATTTTTTTTATTGCAATTGACGGAGCGCTAGCACCTGACCATGCTAGGTGCGTGGATTTGTTTAAAGTTTTTTTTCTCCAAAATTTCTGAAAAGTGCATCTTATTAGTTTATCATGTTACAAATTTCGTAATGACCTATTACTGATAGAAGTATGAATCTAAACAAAATTCCAAAGGTTGTAGGTTTCACCTTTCAATAAAATAACTAAAAATACCCACTAGATTGATCAAACACCTTAATCTCTGAAGTTTCAGTTTATCTCTTCAAAATTATTTCAAGTGTGTTATAAAAGAGCATTGTGTAAATTTTTCTTGCTCTAACTTGAAAAATATTTGTTTTACAATCGCCAAAACTTAATTGAATAAGGTAAGAGCACTTTGAAGACATTTTTCTGAACCTCTACAACTTATTTTTAATTATTATTTCAAAATTGATAATTAATTATTGTAGAACTGTTGTTCTGGTTTTTGGGCCATTTTCAAGCTTTCCCTGACGAGTCTTTGTCTTGCAAATCTGAACCACTCGGAAGCAATGGTCTCGAACTCAGCTTCTGTTATATTCGTAAAAGTTGAACAAAATGTGCCTGAAAATCCAAATAACAATATAAAATACATAAATAATAATTGAATCCTTTTTGGTTGATTGACTAAAGAGCTAATTTCCAATTACTTTTCATGATTTGCACAAAGTTTAAATCCGACACTCGGAAATTATTTCTCTGACCCTTCCACGAACACTGCCAAGCGCAGGAATTTGTGAAAAGCTTTTTCAGCACTCTGTGAATGTTATCTTTTGCCGAACGGCCTCCAGTCTGGGTTATCAGTTTTCTCTAGAAACAAAGCACCTTCATTAGTTAGTAAAAAAGTCAGACTGAGCAAATTTTTTAAATTTAATTTCCGTTTACCTTGAAACAAATGAAGAAAGCTATTTATAAAAATTCAAACATAATAATACTTACAAATTGAGAAACAGCTTCTCTATCTGTGATTATTAAAGTCTCAAAATCGTTGATTTTTTCAATATTATTAATGGGAATATAACGTGAGATGATCGTGTAATCGTTCTCATTTGGTACAGGTTTAATTTTATCTAGATTATCTAGTTTGGATCCAATATCCTTTATGTCAAAATGTACAATTTTAATCAAATGAATTATTTTCTTGAAGTATTCTGTAATCACAATTTTAATTTACATGAATTATTAATTTCTAATTATAAACAAAAATTTAGGAATTCAATTTTTATTTATGATTTATCATTCATTTAAATTACCTTCGGCACTTGGTTGTGAGGCATTGCCTTTTGACGATCCCATTGATGGTTTTAATGCTAAATTGAAATTAAATCCATTTTAATATTACACATCTACTTAATTTTCACTCTAGTGTAATAAACAAATTTCTATTTTTCAGAATTTAATTTCAATTATAGCTTAATTTTTATTCTTATTATTTAAATCTTATTTCATTTTTAAGTTCACTACATTCTTAAAATAAAAATTACCTGAAGCATCAATTCCCTGACTTTTGTCTTTAATAACAAATTGCAGAGGGTCCAAGTTTCTTTCACTAGATTTACTTGAACTTGCAAATTGATTAATATCTGGATTAATCAATTCGATATCAGGTCGAACTGTAATAACTGAAAGACCAGTTCTTTCTGCAATCAAGATAAAAGTATATAAGATTTTATTTTGTTTTAAATAAAGCAAAACTTACTTTCAGAAACGGTAGATTGAACTCCAGAAATATGATGAAAAGCAGAAAGTACAGTTGCCGGGAAAGAATCCGTTATTCCTGAAAATTAGGCAAAAACTCATATTACTCAACCAAAAAATAAAAATTTGATGTGTTTAAATAAAGTAAAGTTAGGCATTATTTACATTTTGACACAAATTAAAAGCTTCTTCGGTTAAGGTGAGTCTGCGTGAAAATGATTTCCTGAATGTGCATTCTTGTGAAAAAATTACTAATTAGATGAGGAAGACACTGATGGAAAAAGTTGATACAATTATTTATGTTTCTCAAATCTAGAAATGTCATAATATCTAAGTTTATGAGAATAAAGAAACGTGATTTCCACAAGTGTGCTTTATTAAAGACACAAAAATGTACAAATATTTACAAAGCATTATTCTACAAAGGCTGGGTCAGCAGACGAAAAACTCGTTTCAAAATCTGCATGTTTAGTCCTCATATGCCTCGACATATTCGAAACGAAAACTGAATTATAATCGCAGGTTGGACACTGGAAAAATCTTCTATTGCGACATGCATTTGGATTTTGTACACAATATTTTGATCGATGCTGCGAGAGACTTTTGTACTTTTCGTACTTTTTGTTGCAAAACTCGCAAGTAAATTCCTGTGGAGATTCCCAATCAAGATCCTGAAGTTCAGGAAGTTCTGCATTCATAGAAGATTCTGAAAATAAGATTTTTATAATAATTATTTACTATAAGATCTTTTTAGTTTTTTAACTTCTAGCCTACATCTCTAAGTTTCTGTTAACTAATACATATGAGCGACTGTATGACTGATAACAAATGAAATATTTTTCGATCTTTGAAATTGAGGAGAAATGAAAAGCAGAGTTTTTATTAGAACGAAATAGTTATTATTGTATTTAATATATCAGTTTACAATCAATATTTTCTGCTGGCTTCTATTTTCGACCATTACTAATGCATTAAAGCTTTGGTAGTTTTTAAGCTCGTCTATCACCCCAAAATACTGAGAAAATTACTTGGACAAGTCAAGAAAATATTTTTTAATGGCTCAAACAACATTTTCTCAGTTCGGCCTTAAATTTAGAAGAATAAAATTAATGATACAAAGAGTATTTCTTTATAACATCACTGTCTTTGCCACACAAGCTCGAGTTTTGTGTTTTCGAAGACTGCTACTGTGCAAAAATGTCTTTCCACATTCGTTACATTTTTGTGTTCTGCCACAATCAAATCTCAAATGTGAATTCAAAATACTCTGCTTAGAGTAACTTGCTCCACAAATGGGACAAATGTATGGCCTTTGTTTTCCATAATCAGAAGATTTGGGGTTCCAGTAGCAATACTTATTCTGATGTTTTGTCAAAAACCCAATTCTCGTAAAACTTTTTCCACAGTAATGACAGGTGTGTGCTCGATTGATTTCGGCACTATCCTCAGTCTCGCAAGGAAGGATTCTTCTATCTGAAACAAAGTTGGCGAAAGGCTAATCAGATAAAAATATCAAAAATCGTATCAATTTAACTAGACAATCATTAAATTGAAATAATTATTTATGACTACTGCTCCTACATTGTAATTCATATGAGGTATGAATTTTAAATTAAATAATAAGTAAATAATAATATTTGATTAACAGTAAACAAAATTCAGTTAACTAAAAATAACATTCCCTAATATTCTAGTATTTTAAATTAACCCTCCGTATACCAATGATCTGTTTAATTCCGTTAGTCAAGTGCATAAAAGTTATTAGTAAAAAATTCCTACCGTGGTATGCTGAGGGTATAAAAACAGCAATGAATTTTACAATATTTAAATAGTCAAGCTCATGCATAGAATGAAGGAATTTTTTACATTATATCGCTTGTTATAAAATAAACATTCTTGAGGAAATTTAAGATTAGTGCGAGAGGTGCAAATAATTAGGTGTAAACAACAAGCATAAATATAATCGAATCTTAAATAAAATAACTGAAAAATATGGCCAAGTAAAACTTTTTATTCAGTCCAACTTAATGAATTAATTCTTCTTAAAAAATACGTAAATAATCAAAAGTCATTTGTTTGTACTAAATGCATCGAACAGTTAAACCTTTGCATTTTAAGTACAAATAATATAATCGCTACTATATACTGAGCAATTCTGATAATACTGCTTAAATTTTTATTAATACAAATAACGAAATTAAGACTAACGGCTATAAAATTCTCAATTACCATTTATATTATAACATTGAATATAGCACATTTCTTTCAATCAAGCAATAAATTTATATATTTCGACACCCTTTCACATTTTCGCTACCACTGTTTCATTTTAAGAAAATATAATTTCTTCTGAACTTTAAACACTGCCTAAAATAGAAAAAAATGTTTGTTTTGAGCAAATTGGCTGTCCCAACGAAACAAGGAGCAACAAAAGATTTTTGTTTTTAAAGTAGAAAAGAAATGTAACAATATTTATTAAAAATTTCAAACTTACAAGTACAATTTTACATACAAAAAGAATACTTTTTGACTGTCGAGGGATCAGATCGCTTTACTCTGTTCCCTCGGCTAACTAAATACATTTTGGATAAATTCAGCCTCGTTTGTAAACTCTCTCAAAAAAATTGAGGATATTAATTTTTTTCAACAGATTCTTGTCGAACACCTTCCGAAATATTTTGTTCAGCTTCGATATTTTTTGGAAGTACATCGTCGTAACTTATGAGTATACAAACTTCCATAATGAAGAAAAGTATCTCCACATTGATCACACTGCTGAACTCTACCACATTCATGCCTAATGTGAAAATTTAATCCAGATTTTCTTTTATAAGCTGCTCCACACTCGTAACAAGAAAACGGTTTCTTGCTTTGAGCTTGATATCCTCCAGATTGTGGATTCCAGTAGCAGGTATTCCCTGAATGTTTGTTCAAACTTCTGAGATTTTTAAAAATTTTCCCACAAAAATTGCAGTTGTAGGATCGAACACCAACGTCAGTCGCAAAAACCATGCTACCTGGAACACAATTTTGGAAATTAGGCTTCCAAATTAAATTTAGATTTCATCGAAATTTTCACTATATACAGTATCAGTCGTTTCTAGTAACATCGTTCGAATTCGATTCAGAGAAATAAATTTTAAAATAACATCGAATAACCAACAATAACATTTTATTACATAATATTTTAAGACAGGTTTTTATGGTACGAATTAAAGTTTTTAGTGCTTGAAAAAATTATAATGTTTAACATAGGTTTAATTATTCAGGAAACCACATTCATACAAGTGCAATGCGAGAAAAGTGCAAATTTTTATTTACAAAGCTAATCTTTCATAGTTATGTTAATTGCAGTACCATCACTTTTAAGAATATATTCACATATGTTTTCGTAATTGTAAAACATAATGTTAGTCTCTTTTAGATACGATAATTTCTAGAGAATAGCATAAAAATATCATGAAAAAATCCGTACCTACAAATATATAAATTTAATTTTTATTATTCATAGCTGATGTACATCGAAGCTGATGTTTGTACAAACTACTATAGTGCAAAAAAGTGTGTCCACACAGGCTACATTTTTGGATTTTACCACACTCATGTTTAATGTGAAAATTCAATTGGACTCGAGTCGAGTAAGATAAACCACAGATGTTACAAGAAAAAGGTTTTTGAGTTCGTGTAAAATAATTCTTCGACTGGGGATTCAAATGACAACTTGTCTTCTGATGCATATGCAAATACTTGGCTCTGGTAAAAACTTTTCCACAGAATTTGCAATTGTGAGGTCGAGATTCCAACTCATCTTGAATAGTAACGTCTGTAACAAAATACAAAAAAACACTTGTAAACTAACAAACTAATCTTAAAATTTATTAACTCCTAATAATAAAATTATATTTCAGATATGTTATTAATGTAGACTAAGGAAATATCAGGTACTTTTGCTATCAAATAAGGCCGATTTTAAATGTAATAAAGCATGCATAGACATTATACAGTAAACAAATTAGCCACACTAAAACCGACGAGTTTTTTTTATAAATTTATTTTTTAAATTAGCTTTTTCGTTCATTTGGAAGCATTCATTAATTGAGAATGGAATCGTCGCATATGTTTGTATAAACTATTATACTGTAGAAAAGTTCTTTCGCAGTAGCGGCAATTTTGAATTCTGCCACATTCATGGCGAGAATGAAAATTCAATCTGCCTCGTACAGAGTAAGAAGCTCCACAACCCGAACAAACAAAAGGTTTTTTATTCTTCGCATGAAAACTTTCAGATCGGGGATTCCAATAACAAGATTTTTCTTGGTGAGCCCGCATACGAAGTAGTTTGAGAAATGATTTTCCACAAAAAGTGCAGTTGTATTTCCTTGATTCTAGATTGCTGTTCATGGTCTCGATTTCTGCAACACAATTAGAAAAGGTTGCAGTCTTTGAAACTAGTTAAAAATTGACAAGTCATTTGAGTTAGCCAAGCTTAAAATAAAGACCATAAAGAATAAAAAATGGAATAGTTTGTAAAAGTACTTGACAAAAATAAGGAACTCAGTTTGAACTCTCGTAGGGCAATTTTATTTTGTAGAAAAATGTAAACAAAATTTATGACTGTCGACTCATTGTGGTGGACAACGTTTCTGGTGACCACGTAAACCACTGAGATGTAGAAAAGTGTCTCCACACGTCTGACATTTTTGAATTTTCCCACATTCATGGCGAGAGTGATAATTTAATCTCCCCTTGCGTACATACGAAGCACCGCAATCTTTACAGGAAAAAGGTTTATCATTCCAAGCACCATAGCTTTCTGAAACGGGATTCCAGTAACAAGTCTTCTTTTGATGCCTACTCAACCGTTTGAAGTATTTTCCACAAAATTCACAGTTATGTGTCCGTGAACCCATATCAACTTCCCTCAAATTGTACTCTGTAACACAATCAAAAACATGCAAATAATAATTCGTTACCTTGAACAAATCTAGGAACCAATTCCAATCCACCAAGAGCATGCTTCAAGTTTTAATTACTGGTTCATATGTCAATTAATTTATTTTACCTGCTTTTTAAATTCGCATGTTGGGCTTAAAATGTTAGGCATATTAGGCTAGTTTAAAAAATCAATAAGAAATTAGAAACGTATCTCGCAATTTGAGGTAATTTTTTATTCCTGTCATTGAACAATCTTAACAATATTTTTTTTATATTAGAAATAAACCCTGAATGAAATATAAAACTATTATCAGTCAATTTAGAGGATTAACATTTGAGCAATTTTTTTTCATGTGTCTAGTTAGACTGCAAATGTGAGAAAATATTTTTCCACACCAGGGGCACTCTTTGGTTTGACCACAATCATATTTTAAATGGTGAGTCAAGGTTCTTTCTAAACCGTACCTAGCACCACATTTTGAACAACGATATGGCTTAGAAGGATTCAAAAGGCTCGATTTTGAACGAGGATTTTTGTAACAATAAAAGGTCTGATGTTTCGCAAGAATAGTAGGTTTCACAAAACTTTTTTTACAATATTGACAAACATATATTTCAGAAATTCCGTGAGGATTGGATGAAAAATTCCCGGGGATAGGCAAATACGCAGCATTCAAAAGACTCAGTCTGCGATGAGATTGTGAATGTCCTGTTCTGTAAAAATACAAATTAAGTTGAAGTTAATTTTCGAATGAAAATGCAAAAAAATTGTTTATTTTTTTTTACAAACAGCAGTTCAAAAAATACGTAGCGCTTTGATTGCAAAAGAGCATTATTTTAGCAAAAGTCAACTTTTATCAAAATCAAATTGATTTTTGGTTTTTTAATTTAAGACCATCTGTATTTTGTTAGTAGCATACACTCTCTTAATTTTGATAGAACATAAAGTAAACATTTCCCCTCAAAGTAACACGAATTTCTTTAAGAAGATATCACAAAAACAAGTCGAAAGATGTAAGTTTTCTTAAATTATGACTAACTCCTGAAATAATGGATTTATTCTTTTGTTCTGAAGCTTATTTTAAAGATAAATTTTATTAAAATATCCGTAATTTTAAAATTTGTTTCGATTATATGAATATTTTCAATGTTGTCAACTTTTTTAAGTTCAGACTTCGGCTGAATCTAGGAAAAAACTTATTCAATTTTCTTAATACATTACGAATACTGTAAACTGGGGCCAAGCGGCGCACCCTTAATTCTGTATTTAAAAATCGATATTACTTCTTCTAGGTTTTTAACCTAAAGTTTGACCATTCTAGGCTAATTTACTTATAAACTGAACCGCAGAATATTAGAAAGTTTTCACAATTTCGGCATTTGTTCATAATTTAAATAAAAAGCTTTAAAATTTCAACTGTTTATTCAATATCTAAAAGAATTGACAAAAGCACTTCATTTTAGTGTCATTGGTCACAGAATGTCATCTTTCATGTTATTCTGAGGTAAACATTTATACATTATGTATTATCAAAATTAGAAAATTTTTCGTAACTAACAAAAAACAGATGTTCATATTTCTTGCAGGTTGTGTATTTAGTAACACAATGTGGACAGTTAAAAATAAGAAAATATTTCTAGACAGCGTTAATAATTTTTTGAATGGCCTCTAGTGAACATGCCATTTTGAATATTTACAATTTTAGTTTAATTTGTAAAATATCCAATCTTATACAAGTAAATGGTGTTAGCAAAAAACTCGACACATGTAATGAAAAATGAAAGGCTTCAATGAAATACAAAAACGAATGACTTTTGAAATAGTAAATTAGTTTTTTTCAAAATACAATCTTCAATTTATTATACAATGTACAATTTCTCACTGCTTCATTGGTTCCTCCATACGACAAGTTTATAATCAAATATAATTTAAAAATATTCGATCAGGAATTCGGAATTTCAACTTTGAGTGTCTTTCCTTTGGGAAATTCTTCTCCTTGGTCAACAACCAAAAATAAATCTTCTCCCTTGTGTCGCCTTCTGATATGAGTATAAATATTGGGAGGGTGTTTACTCCTCAATCCACAATAAGGACATTGATATTTAGGTTCTTGACCGCAAACTGATCGCAAATGAGTGTCTAAGGTTCTTTTATTTTTGTAGCCTTGGGAGCAATTTGGACAAACAAAATTTCTTGATTCCATAAGGTTCATTGTTTTTCTTTCCTCCATCGAAAAAGAAGGATCCTTAAAACAACCTCTAGTTATGTGTCTTTTCAGATGACTGGTAGTAGAATAAGGACTGTTACAGTACTGGCACCGATATTCACCTGACTCTGGAACACAGAAACAAATAAAAGCTCAAAAATCTTTCATTAAGTCCACTTCCAAGCAAGATACCTGAATACTTTTAGATTTACGACATTGAAGTACAAAACTACTTTTAATAATTTTTGATTAGCCACTGCAAAGCTACTTTTTCATAAATAGAATTTGAAAGGCTTAATTTTTGTTAATTTACCGCAACCTGAATTAAATTCTGTAACATAGATGAGTGAAAAAAACCCAACTATTTTGACTTGCCTAATCGTCAGGCGAGAAAAATTACATTTTCTGGATATGTCCAATTTAAATATATCTTATTATCTTGTGGAATAACATATTTTCTATTAATAACTTTGCTAGGTAATCAAATCTTCAAGTACTTTTTCTGTAGGATAGCATTTTATTTTGTGAACTGGATGTAGGTAACTGGAATAATATGATTCAAATGGACAAAACTGTCTTTTATTTCTCAAGATTCACACATATGTCTTTGGTCTTTGTACAAAATTCGGGTTCTGTGTATTAAATGACAGAATAAATGGGAAAATAATTACAAAATCTTAAGAGTTAGTGTAGTACAAATTGGTTCCAAAACTTTAATACATTCAAAAATCGTAAGCTTCGTCAAACACTTTTTAAAAGAGAAAGCTATGAAGTAAATAAATAAATTAAAGGTGAAAGTTCAATAATAAATTTCTGTGGGTGCATTTCTGTATAAATTAAAAATTGAAAAATATCGCTCACAATATTTGTACATTAAGTCAGAAAAAATTGTGTTTACATAAACCGAATCTTAAAACTAATATAGCGTAGTACAAATTAAATACATGAACAATTATATATAAATGGGTCAATTCTAAAGTAAAATATTGTCTAGATAAGCAATCCGAAATCGGCTATAAACTTTATACAATTTTTTTAGATAATGAGCTCTGAATACAATTTCCTTAAATATACAAAATTCTTCACTGAGACGATTTGAGATAAATCTATAATTCGACGACTAAACGAAAACAAGACAGAAATAAATCTATGTTTTTAGGAATTAACTATCTGGTTCCAAGTCGATAGCGCCAATTTTTCTGCCTTTGTGTTTATTTTTGATATGCGGAAACACATGGGACTTCCGTTTTGCTTTATAAGGACAATATAAGCACTGAAATCTTGGATTTTTGTTGCATTCATATCTAAGATGCCTAAATAGCGCCTTTTTTTGTTTATAAACTTTTGAGCAAGTTGGGCAAACATGCCCAAGGATTGGATCGTTGAGTGGATCTCGATATTCTCCATAATGTTGACCAGCTAATCCTTCAGAGGCTGCATAATCATCCCAAAAAACTGCTGTAACCAGATCAAAACGAAACTAATATCAAATCTATCTTCCACAATATAAAACCGAATATCTCTACCCTCCTCATCTCAATACCATTAAATAAATATTAAATGTAAAATTAAAATTCAAACAAAACAGTGCAAAATGGTTAGTTCCTACTGAAAGATAATTGTGCACAAAACGAGTTTAGTCTCTTAGATCTTTATGAAAAAAGCTCACCCCTTAAACCGCTGTTATTATCGCAGAATGTTTTATTACTCCTGTAAAAAAAAACTCTTGAAGCAGTATAAAATTTATTAGTCCTGATCAAACAACCGGTTAGAACTAGGGAGCAGATTAGAGATTAGAGTTACTGTGAAGTTAGCTGATGCGCGCAGCTCGGCTCTCACATGCGGGGAACCCCGGTTAGCCCAGCAGCAAGCGGGCGCCACCAAAACCATTGGACAGGCAGTGAGGGCCGCGTGCCCAGCGCGGGGGCGCTCGCTTGCCGCTGTTCTAACCGGGGCTCTCCGCATGTAACAGCCGAGCTGCGTTCCGGGCCCTCAGTTTATATAAATTATCTATCTCTCTCTTCTAATGGGGTGCAGAAGAGATTCTGAAGTTAGGATAAAAATTGTTTTTAGAGAAGAAAAATTTTATTTACAGAAAGGTCACAAGAATCACATCTCGACGAAATCGACTTTAAGCCCTGGATGACACATTCGCACATGTCTATAAGTATTTGTACGCTGTTTTGATCTAGCAGGACAATATGGACATTTGAATTTTGCTTCAAGTCCACACTCGTATTTCAAGTGCCGAGCCATATTATTCATTGCCTTGTATGTTTTGCCACACTTTGGGCACTCAAAATTTGGATGATGAGTCTTCGGCCGTACGAGGAATACATTACCGCCATAGTAATTTGAATCTGTAATCAGTCAAGAAGGGACTCGAGATTAGGCGCATATAATGTAACCTATTTTTTTCTATTTATTCTGATCAATCCAGGTGATCTGCAAGCCACAAAATAAAAACTGAAGCATTACAAAAACGAACAGACAAGTACGCCACTGAAACAACAATTGCTGAGTACTTTTATTTCTCCAGAGTGTATAATATTTAACTTGATGCACTAAATCGCAATCTTAAAAGTTCTAGAAAATTACACTTACCATCTAGTCTAAATAAGATTAAACTAAGTGAATACAAAAAATTGTATGAGTACAAAAATGATTTATTATTCTGATAAAAAGCAGCTTTGTATAAGAAAATTGTTTACTACAGTATCAAATTTTTATGAGACGACACTTAGAACTACAATAATTAAACCTACTATTCGGAAATGTAATCAGCTAATTTTGTATAAATCACGGTGTCGAAAAATAGAAAAACATCGTTCCCGAGCCTTCAGAAATAATTTCAAAGACAATATTTTTCTTAAATATAAATACAGAAAATTTGTTCACCCGGATGACATAAACGAATATGTCTGTATGTGTTAGCCCGTCTTTTCGCAGCTGATTTGCAATATGGACATTTGTACTTCGGATATTGACAACATTCATTTCTACGATGTTCAGCTAAGACTTTATGAGTTCGATAAATTTTTCCGCATTGTGGACATGGATGATATGAAGAATTTGCATTAGTCGCATTGTATCCGGAAATTTCTGGAAGAAACTTGTAGTAATTTTCTTCATAAAGTCTCGGACCTGTAAGCAATATATAAAAAAAGATAGAATTATAGTCTCGAATTGATAAAATTTTCCATTTCAAGAGAAGCTAAAGTACTTTAGAGGCGCTAACAGCAATACATTAGGAATTGCACAAACAAAATTAATCTTAAGTATTAAATTCATTGATGAAAAATATTTCAAGGTCACTTGTTTATGGCTAAAAAATTTTACAATTGAAATTTAATTTCAGAAACTGGCATTTGCATTATTACCTGAAAATAATAGTACCATACAATGTAGCAAGTCTTAAAGATTTAACGACAATAGGAAGGAATAACCCATTTTGAAATTGTCATTATAATTTTATTTCCTAAAATTGTAGCAAAAATTTGAAATCATTTATTATATTAAACGTCGTACACAATTTGTGAACAATTATTAATTCATCGAGCTCATAATCCCTCAAAATTAAAAGTAGAACTAATTTCACTGGTTCCGAACTATAAGTTCAATAGAACTTTATAAACAAAATACCTATCTATTATATCTATGTATATTGTATAAACAACTAGGTGATAAACAAAAATTAACTTCGTGGTCATTTCTTGTTTATAAATATATTATCAAAATGTGTTTGCGAACATTCCTATTCAGATAAAAGTACATTTAATTTACATAAAAAATTATTACAATTTATTTCTCAGTGATATTTACAGTTTGGAACTTCTCAAATAAATGTTTAATTCCATTTATCTCAAGGCACGTATCTAATTTATAACTTTGTACAATCTGAACAATTTCCTACAACTAAAAATATAATTTTAATATTTGAATTTTATCAATTTTACACTATCTTACAAATTTTTGATAGAATCTCTCGTATATCGCATTTTTTCGAGAATTTTTTTAAGTTTCGTTAAAGTTACTCAATTCAGATAATTCTCTCATTCTTAATTAATACTCCGTCAACAATAATACTATTGACATTTAGTACTTTGAAATGAAAAACGTTCAAAGAAACTAAATATTTTCAATAATTAATTTTAAAATTATGTTTAGAAAAAAGACATAGGTAGGCAAAAGGAACTTGGCTTACAATTTTGTTTAATTTTGTTTCTAAATTTAATTTACCTAATTATTTAAATCCGCCTTTTTTGTCTACCTCAGCTTAATCAATTTTCAGATAATAATTTCCGTAGAGCAAATAAATCCTTAATTATAGTTAAATATTTAAATGATACCTCGGTTGAAACCATTCAAATATAATTAGCTCAACCCGAATTAAGTTTAAACAAAGTGTTTATAACTTGAAATAAAGATATCCCAAGTTCTCATAAAAAAACTAAATATAATTGTGTACGGAAAGATTTCATCAAAATTTACTGATTTTTTTTAAACCAAGTTCTCATAGAACTTCATTAAGCTTACTCAATCTAAATTCTCAGATTAATTTTTCATAATAGCTCATAAAAACACGAAGCTAACTTAATAAACATGAATGAGAAATTTGTTAAATTACTTCCCTAATCAATTTTCCATTTTCCTTGACCATTAATCGAGACATTCATATTTAAAGTCCAGAATTTTAATGTAACATTTTTAAAATAGAATCTTTCATGAATGGAATAGAACATTTTTCTATTAAAATACAATATTTAAAATTAAGTATTTTTAACAGTAATTTGAAGTGCCTTATATAGAAATTCTTTGATTTTTGCAAGTTTTCTTTAAAAATTTCTGACTTCCCCTGATTTCTCAACTTGAAAAGCTCATTAAGTTCTTTAGCTGATAAACATGCCTAATTTTTTAATTTTATGAGCTAACTCATATTTGTCATGTTCAGATAAAAATTGGAAACTCAGTTTAGTCTGAACTAAGCTAAATTAAGTTTTAGCGTAAACTTAAAAACTAAATCTAGCTTACAAGCTTAAAAAACTAAAGCTAACTTACAAACTTGATCAATTTAAACTGGAACGTAAACTTGAACTTTTGAAGTCACCTTAGAGCAAGTTTTTTTTAAACTTTATAATTTACTGTAAATTTAACTAGACGTAAAAAATGTTAGCTAGCATTTAATTTAACATTTTTAAGCCATCTACAAATTAAAAGGAAGCTTGCATCTTTTAATTAACTTTAAACATTAAAGCTTTTAATATTGATGGAAACTTAGTATAATCCAAGTGGTTCGTAAGTGGGCCCCCCCCCTGTAAAAGCGTTAAATATTTTTTGAAATCCCCAAATTGAATTCTTGGAAATTCTATAGGAAATTATCTTGAGCAATCTTAATTAAGTTTTATGCAGTTAGTTTAAATAAACCAAATGAAGCGTCATGAAAGATCACTTTTACCTTAACTTCATTGAAAATTATAAAAACTTTGCTCACTTTTTCAGAGCTACAACAATCCCTCGCTGATAAAATTTGACTTTAAGCTAATTACATTTTTTCATACCAATAATTATTAGGCTGAGAGATTCAAACAAGATAATATTTCTATCTCTCCTCTTTTCATGTCATTGGCAATTAATCAACTTTTTTTATCCGATTACCTGCTGCACTCAGGGAAGTGGTTTTCTGCAGTTTCCCTTCGCCTGACTAAAGTCTCAGGGCAAGTTAAGACGGTGTCTTAAGAGTCATCAGAATGGGGAATTTGGCATATTTAGAAACAAATTATTCCTAGTTTTATTCAGTATAATCAAACTCGCTTTTTGGAATCAATTCATTGAAATTGTATGCGTTGGGATCATCGGAGAATGAATGAACTCTAGTTATATGCTCAACAAGAGTATCAGCTCTGGAATACGTTTTTCCACATTGAGGACAAACACATTTCAGCCTAGTGGAGCCACAACCGTAGCGATTATGTCGACACAACGATGACTGGTTTTTATACCGCCTGCCACATTCCTTACATTGATGATCTCTGCTTCCGCCCGCTGTGAAGGCCACGTCTGGAACGAGAGAGAAAACGTGGTGGCGTCAATTTTCGAGAGGATAGGCTCATGCGAAAGTCCAGATTCTAGACTAAACAATATCTCTTCTCATTGGAAAAGTTTAAACAACTCGACAATAATCCGCATCTTTTTTGGCACGCCCTAAAAGCATATTTTTCAACTGAACAATTTCTGACAACACCTTTTTCATTAAACTCGACATTTAAAAAGCACTTTTATTGTTTTACAATTATTATCAGACAAACTACAAAAGTTATAATTATCTCAAATAAAAAGTCAAACTGTATCTTATCGTGAGAAATTCATTTGTCAATTTTACCAAATTACCGTAACACGGGGCTAAGCGGGACACCCGCTTTTCATGTTCACCCGTTTTTTCAATCAGAAAATTCAATATAATTCGTGTATCCCATTCTCCCGTTTAGCCCTGTTTTACGGTATTTTAAATATTGTATTTTTTAGATATTATTTCACGATTCTATCTCGAGCTCATAAAAAAGTACCTAAACACTTGCGGGATTATTTCATCAGCAATTATTCAGCATGCTCATATTTCAAAAACCTAGAAATGAAGAAACAAAACAATAATATTCCAATTTTTTTATTCCAACTATATAGAAAATTTACAAAATTAGATGCACACCAATCCAAAATGACGTCAGGGGCCTTGCGGTGGGGGAAAATTGTCCGGAAGGTTACTCTTGGACGAAAACAATAATATTCTGAAATTAAGAGTAAGAAATGGACTAATAATTATATTTCTCAAGTGTAAATACGTCATTTCCGCAAATGAAATTATCAACATTTGTAGGTTATGTCGGCCAGACAACACAACCTACAATGTTGGTTATTTTTTAAAATAAAACTCCATTACCGATAGAAAAAGGTGCTAACATATTCGGAAAAGACTTCAGAAATATAATTAATAATGAATCACTAACTTACTTTTGCAATCAGAATATTTTTTTGCAAATTCTCATACACATTTCAGTATTATTGTTTTCGTCCACGCCTAACCTTCCCGACAATTCTGCCCTCACCACAGGACCTCTGACGTCATTTTAGATTGCTCACTTGTGCAACGATAACGAAAGGCTTCCCAAGGTCTACCAGCCACAAACAAATAATAAGGCTCTCAGTGCCAGACTTAATATATTTTCTACCAGAAAATTCCACTCTAATTACTAAAATTAGATAATTTTTAGCAGGAGCCTTATTTATTGTCATTCTGATACATATTTTTAATCCCTGTATAGAAAATTCACATGCGAATGATATATAATATCGTCCATGAATATAATTATATAACTCTGAAAGTAACTTAGTACTTTTGTCAAAATAGATTTTTAATACATATTTATAATATTTATAATGAAAATACTCTCCCTTACACAAATTATCTTCTCTATATAAATCGCAATAGGCAACAACTTTGTTTGACTACCTACTCGTATAAATCATCTAAAATAACTTAGAAGCACGATTACGTACATTGCACTAGAATTAGGAATCATCATTTGGCATTCGTATATTCGATTATCCCATTTGGCATTCACTTTTTGGCAGTTTTTTCCCGTCTGAACTGAGAATTCATTTTGAGATTCATTTCTCATGAACAGGAGAATATTGCTTTTTCAGATTATTAAATTTTGCATTAGGTGATAGATAAATTATATAGTACATAGAAAGAAAATTAGAGTTTACGAAATGTGAATTACACGAAGATAATAATTAATTTCCTATCTATATATTGTTTCGTAGAAAATTTGGATCTAACAAACATTGTCGACGAAATTAATTTAAAGTTCCAGTAGTTGAATATCAAAAAGTGACAATTTCCAAAATATGATTTAGTCCAAGAAAAGAATCAATTATACCATTTGATTGTACTTTTCAGTAAATAAAATTCATATTTACAAGATTTTAAAAAAACTCCTAGGTTCAATTATAACTTCTTTTTCAGTCTGCAGTTTTATTTGGGAAACTCTTACCCAATTAAAACTATAATGAATCGAAATTCGGTTAAATTTCAAAAACTGATGCTCAACTCAAGGCTCACCACTTTCGACAGATGTTGACTGACATTTTTTTTCTGCAGTTTCTAGGAATCCTAGTTCAGTCGGTAGGTAGTGGGAAGTAAAGGACTAGGGTCTTCGTGACTGACACCGTCAGTCATGCCAGTCAATGACTTACTACTGGTGAGCCCTGCTACTCTAATTTTTCTTTTTATTAATTTACGTCTAATTTCTTTGACCAGCAATATAATATTTCTCGGATTCTAATAACCCTTTTTTTAATATCTCTTGAAAATAAATGTATAAAATAGATTCAATTTCTTTGTTTTTGTAGATATAAAATTAATATCAATTTACAACATTTTTAAAATGACATGCCTTCTCAATTTAAAAAATAATAGTTCAGGTTTGAGGAAGAAAAGAAAACTGTAAATTTCATCTACTCATACGTTAAGATTGACAAATTTAAAAATTAAGATAATTTTCCATGTAAAAGCAAAATTGGTGCTTTCAGAAGCATCATTGGCAGCAATTTTTGGATTGAAAACCCAACTAAAAGGCTGAATATCCCAATGATGAAGGTACTTCTCATTTGGCTATTTGGAGATTGATCCACCATGTATATTGAGGATGTGCTGCTTGAGATGGTCTGGTCGGCAAAAATATTTTCCACAGAGAGTGCATGTGAATGTGTATCTCGATCCCAATCCGCCACATTCATAACGTGAATGGCGAGTTAATGAGCTTCGAGATCTATATCCTCGTCCACACATGACGCATCGAAATCTCAGGTCGCCTGGCAAACCACCCTCCATTGCAGGGCTGACTGTAAACATACAGGGAGGCTTTTTTACTTCTGGGTTTTGAGCTCTTTTATCACGTTTCTTTATCAGGGGTGGTCGAAAAATTGTTTTTTTTTTTTTAAATCTAAAACGCCTGGGACAAAAAAAATGTATGCATTGGTACCCTCAGCACCCATACACGTTTCTACCTAATTCGTATTGCAACTATTGTTTCTTGATAACGCGCAAATATTTTAGGCTAAAAATAAAAAAAATTAATTAGTGCAAAAGCAACAATGATTGGCATTCCCCTCTAATTTGTTTTAAACAATATTAAAAGGCAAATATATTTAACGGGCTGTTAGAATTACCCTAATCTAAGCAAAGTATGACAAATTTTGCATTTTCCTATTGTTTATAAGCAAATTAGAATTACGTAGATCTCTCCATAAAAAAGTGAGTGAAAAAAGTAATTACATATTTTTTTAAACTTCTTAGGTAAGGAGCATTGCAAAATGCCTTTTTAATCAAATTTTAACTTTAGACTTTTAGCTCACTTTTTCACGTAAAACCACACGTATTTGAAATTTTTGAATGAATAAAAAAATCTTTTCAACTGAAATATGTTCTTTGTTAAATAAATAAATCTTTTTTATTTATGGCTTATACTTTTGCGTCATCAAGGATCAATAATTGATTTAAAAATTAGACTAAAATTTGTCTACAGAAGCAGGGGTCATATAGGAAAATATTTTTATCAAACATTAGGTGGGTGATAAGGGTACCGCCCACAATTTTTTTGGCGTTTTGGATTTAAAAAAAAATCTTTTCGACCACCTCTACTGTTTATCAACCCTCTCATTGGAATTTGTTAGATTTTATTATTTAAAAAAAATCTTTTCGGCCACCTCTAGTGTTTATCCACCCTAATTGGAATTTGTTAGAATTTATTATTCATCACATTCACAATCAACCAAACATTAATAGAACACCCTCGAACAAATTATGGGAAATCTGGGGGTTATTGTTAAATTTTTAATCAGTTATGTGGCCAATGGAACATATAAAGAAAAAGGTAACATAAAAGTTCCCCGTGTTTCAATATTTGGAAGCAGCACTGTTTTTTTTTTCATTAGTCCAATGTACCAGAAAAAATGTTTTTCACAATTAGCATAAAGAAAAATATTTATAGGACTAAATTAATTTTTGTAAATGAGTAAAAATGTATTTTCGGTAAAAAAAATCTTTTAACTGAAGTTTTAACTTGCTAAGTTATTTTAATTGGATAAAATCAATTATTGAACGAATACGGTTACAAAATTTCTTTGATTCTAAAAACCATTTTTTCTGAGTGCTAATTTTATGACTATATTTAAAGAAAGTTGATTTTGAATACTAGAAATTTAGAAACAAATTCCTGTAAGTTCTTTTCAAACAAGAAAACTGCTAAATTAATTATTTTCAGTAAGCAAATTAGTCAATCTGTTTATTAATGAGAGAATTAAACCAATTTATTTATTTTACATTCAGAAAAAAAAGAGTAAGAAAACTTAATTTATTTTAAACTAATTTGGATTTAAAGACAATTCAATAAAAATCAATCGATTTAAAGTCCACGTGAATTATTTTGACTGGTTTTATAAATCGAATTTAGCAAAATCGATCTGAAATATTTGTTTGGTTTTATAAATTGTTTTAAGTACAAGTTGTTGTATCTGTACTGCGTTTTTAATTTATTAAATACAAGAACTGAGTGATTCCATTGGTTTGTAGATTGCAAAGAAAACCTGTATAATCTGAGAAGCTATTCTGAATTGATTTTAAATTACGAAAAAAAATATATAATGAAACATTAAAATTTGTGATACTCGCGAAACACGCACACACACATTCACGAAGAGGAGACTCCTCGTTCTGTTTCCTTTTTATGTCTCGCCAGCGGAAAAGCTCGAGGCAAGCGTGCAAAACGAAAGGCAAGACTCAAGCTCATCCCAGGAGACTCGGCACAACCGTTCAAATAAAATTCACAAAATAAAAACCATTAACTCGAACAATGTACATTTTTTACATTATTTTATCAAGAATATTTATTTAATTTCTTTAAATGAGCGCGAAAGAACTTTGTGCCGAGTCCAGAACTTAGGCCGTTGTTATTTACATGCTGACCCAAAACGAACTGCTTTATTAGTCGTTTTTTGTACACCCGTGATGTCAAATATGTAATTAATCCAACCCAATGTAAAAATGCCTCCTTGTATATTTTCACCCAACACATATCCACTGTGTCTCGACGTGATGCCTCTTTATCCAACAATTTTCCATTAATTTGTGCTTTATCATCAATTCGTCTTTGCTGACATATATTCCTGTTATTTTTCATTAATTGAATATGAATTCTGAGTGATTTGTTACAAAATCTTTGACATGCACCAATTAATTAATCAACCCTTAACAACTACCTTAATACTATTATTTACAACTTTCTTCACAAATCTCATCTTAAATTAAAATGGCCAAAACATAAGAATGGTAAAAATAGTGGTCAAGGGTTAATTAGAGAAACCATAACAAATTTTAAAAGAATCCTAAGGAAGTAAAATCTAAGCGCCAAGGATTTCCACATCTTATTTACATACTAGTCAATCTTATTTGAACGAATTCCGTATTTTCCAAACAATTTATTACACTTAAATATTTAATAATTTGCAAAATTTTAGATTATTCTTCAAATTTATATTAGTTACGTATTTATTTTTAACAAATTGAAAACAAAGAAAAACAGTGAACTTATTGTAAGTGTGAGGGATACTGAGTGATAATAAAATGAATGATTATTTAAAGAACCAGTTCAATAAAAAATAACAACTTTCTGATTTTCAAATCTTTTATGAACAATTTAGATCTTAGCTCAATTATATAAATACAAATTATATCAAATTTATTCTTTTACAAGAAAAATAAAAAAATCTCAAAATCAACAAGAGTTTCTGATTTTCAGCCTTTTTTTTTGTATGCTCGAAAATGAGAAAAAGGGCAAAGTCTTATGAGGATCAGGAAACCCACCTTTGTAGAGGAAAGGAATTTTTAGCTTAAGGAAGACCTTGTATGTTTTTTCGATTTTTTTTAAGTGTCAGTCTAGGGTTTCCAAAACTTGTAGAGCACCCTGACGTCCTTGGCGGTGACTGGTTGTTGCTGCTGAATCATCGTAGCCACCGCTTCCAGCTTCTCGCTTTCCGAAAAGCATTCAGTCACGTGTCTCAGCAAACCGCCTCTGTATTTGTAGCTACGACCGCAGCTTGGACAGGATAGTCTGCGATAATCCGCCATGGGGTGCGAAACGACCCCACTCGACTCAGAACGTGATGAGAAACTGCCAGCTGCAAGAATCGACCCCACGACTAAGTTTCAAATGCAATCCCTGATTTTCTTTTATTAATTTTTTTTATTTTTCGACTTCATCTACCCAATGCTTTTCTTAGGAATCCTACAAATTACTCAAATTTCAGCCAAGACATATATTACGAAACAAACTCAAAAGAAAATTTATTTACGAAAAGAAAAATTGAGATAAACAATCTTTCAAAATTAAAGCAAAATAGATCAATGGAACCAAAAAAGTTACTTCAAAGTAAAAACTCGAAATCAAATTATGAAAAAAATGAAATCTTATGGAGTTGACCAAAAATCTTCGAAGATGAATCCCTCTAACGCACCAACGATTTCCATAATCTCACATCATTTTGACTTTATTTCAACAAGAAAACTGAATCTGATAAAACATGGATACGTCCTAAAGCCTCCTTTGTTTTAAGTTAGTAAGACATATAAAATCGAATCGATCGTCGCTCACTAATCATGGCCAAAAAAAGTACAGAACTATTTTCTAAATTTCACAAAAGTTTGTTTCTGAAATTTGAACCTCGATCGATTCGACTATCGCATTCTACAAGCTAAAACCTGAAAAGCGGGAAAGGTTCAGGAAATCACAAATAGCGAAAAATTCCATGTATTGTTTTTTTATTCAACTTTTTTTTATATTCAACAGTCATCGCTCTCGCGATTATTTTGAAGATCCAGAGGTCCAAAATTGTGGCGCCAATTCTCGTAATCGAAAAAAAATGTATTCTAAATGCGAAAACAAGAAAATTGTACTTTCGGAATTGCTCTTGATGAACTTCAATTAACAATGGAAAAAAATGAATTTATTTAGTGATTTTAAATCCGTGAACGTTTATCATGTGTAAAGTTAGAGTCGACGAATAGTAGACCTTGTACGGACACATAGTGCATTTTATCGAGGGTTCTCTGCCACATTCGACCCTCTGATGACGACGCAAGGAGCTGTATCTTTTGTAAACTCGACTGCAGCGTTCGCATTCCAAATTTGTCATTTGCCATAAACTCGAGGCTGGAAAAAGCAACCGCAATATCGGAACGCAGTATCGGAATTTTTTGTAATCTAACGAATTTTGCGGCAGGCTTAACATTTGCTAATATTGCGCTTCCACCTATTTATTCGAGAAATTTACAATTTAAAAATTCAAAGATCCGAGGAGTGGAAATGCAAGTCGAACTTAGAAATAATGAAAGCAACGTTCAGCAGTCTGCAAATAGGAGTTCAAAAAATTAACTACAGTCTACACTTTTAACAATGAACCGAACTCGTTACAAGCAGGCTGCGAGTTGTGCTTTTTGAATATGAAAATAAAGTGATTTACTGCAACACATGCCTGGTTAAATTTTTCCAACAAATAGAAGTTTATTAACAAATATAATGTTCCCGATGCTGAAAGCATTTAACAACAATTTCGTCAAAAATAACAATTCCAAAATTAAGTTGATAATAAATTTTTACAAAAGTACAAACTTTGAATACAAAAGCTTTTAGAAGTCGTAGATTTATTACAAACGTGGTCGAACAAACAATTTATCAATTTGAAGAACGTGCGAATTTACAAAAGTTATATAAAAAAAACAAAGACTAGATGATTGCGCATTTTCGAAAATAACGCTTTTCGCAAAGTCTTATACTTGTACAATAAGCGGCGATCGGCAAAAAAGACGCTACCATCGACATTTAGATTTCAATCTTTCAAGTATAAACAAGGAGTATACAATATCTTTATTACAATTTTAATAATTTTCCAATTATAAAATTGATAATAAAATATAAAATGCTCAATATTTTTTGTACCCTGCTCAGAAAATGGTTAGAACAATTAAATCCGAATAGAACAATTTTACTCGCCTTCTTCCTGGATTTGACCTGCCCTAATCCATATTTCCGATCAGGGATCCCTGAAGATTCTAGAGTTCCTTTCCCTGGAGTAGGGTGCCAGTTCGTGACCAGCTCTTTTTTGGTGGGCCCTCATGATGTCCAACCTTGTGAATCGTCTATAGCAGGTCCCGCAAATGAACTGCTTCACGACTCCACACTCGTACCTCTGATGACGATCCAAGCTGTACTGGACTGAATACCTTTTGCCACACCGTAAGCAACAATATCCAAGAATTTCTGAAACACCATTTACTTCCTCCACAATCATACTAATTCACGCCCGGACCTGGTGCCCTTGCACTTAATGAAAAACAATAAAAACAGATTAAGAAGTTTTAAAAAAATTATTAAGCTGCAATGAAATGACTGAAAATTTCTAGCTGCTTAAGAACTGTAAAGTATTTAAGAGATTATGCTAGAAACATCGGGAAAAAGGGAGATTAAATTACGCATGTTGCATTAGGGGAAATGGTAAAAGAGAGCAGACTAGCGAAAAATAAGTCCCTAATTATCAGTCACCACAAATCGCTTTTATATTCACACCTACTCAAAATCCATAATTAAGCGTCGCGCTACGAAATTCGAAAGTTCAGAAATTGGAAAACATTGTTTAAAAACTATTTCAAAATTCCGAACATTCAAATTTATTTGGCTCTTTTTACCGATGAGACTGTAGTGGTGATTCACAAAATCGAAACTCGTACTGAAGACTAAATTCCCTGCGAAGAACGCAACGAGAAATTAGTAACCAATAAAAGAATCAATCTGCTCGCCAAAATACACTAATCTCAAAAAACTAGCAGCAATCACACTGAAGCTGATTCCAAATCCTCGAGAAAAATTAAAATTTTTAGAAAGTCGGGAACCAAGCGGCGTCACGCATGAAAATGAACAATATTAAAATACGTCAGGCTGCATGAATTCTCGAACTTAAATGTAATGCATAAGAATAAAACTAACCTCCATAAAGGATTCTGAAAAAGCAACGGCGGAATTACGTGGTCTTTCGCAGCTGAAATTTAAATTTAAAATATTAGAAAAATTGATATTAGAATGAACTTGCGATTGAGGCCTCTCCCTAAATCTCCATATTTTAACTTCAATTTCCAAAATTCAGGATAAAAATATATTGTCCATGAACCATCGTTTGCAACCTGGCGCCATAGGCTACAACCATGTTTAGACAATAATGCTTTATCTCGAAATATCGGAAATTTTCCTAAGACAATCTTTTCTAACTATCGCGTTTATCAATCAATCAACAATCTCTCACACATTTGAACCTAAAAACGAAATATGAAACGACGCGGAATTTGTCAACGCTGTAGTGGGAAAGCTGAAAAATATTTTTAAAAAACGAACTATTCTGAACCAAAAAAAAGCAAAAAAAGTTTTGAAATCCCCTCTTATAGGTGAACAAAATAAATATTAAAGTACGATGACTGAAAAACAATTATTCAAAACATACTGCTTGACAATTGAATTTTACTGTGAACAATTGTCAGAGTGTAAATAATGAAAAATTGTTTATCTTTAAATGACTTAAGATCTTAGTGTCTAAGAATCAAATCTTAAAACTAGATTATATGTTCATTTATAGAAAAAAAAAACAGATGTTTATAATAATGGTTCGAACAAGACACTGCTGAAGATGCAAGAATTTAAAAATAAAATTTAATGTTTCAAGAGAAAAATTGATTTAGGACAAATCATGTTACTGCAAAAAAGCACAATTTCATCATCAGCAATGCAATATTCTAGAATTGAATATGAAAAGGAGCATCCAGCGCGCCGATACAACGCGCAAGATCAAATACTTACGCAATATTACCTGTTTTAGTTACCATTCAACTTTTTTTTACCGTTACCAACTATACCAGTATTGTCAAGTCTTCCTCCATTGGCTAGTAAAATT
>CAKNWU010327411.1:0-17976 GCA_932072015.1 Andricus quercustozae
GCTAGGCAAGATTACGTTAAAAAAGTATTTAATGTCTCGAAGATACCATACAATTTTTTTTGGATTATTTCACGTTTTTGACTGATAATTTTGCGTGACTTAGGACGTTTTAAGAATGTTATAAAAGTATATAGGAGTGAAACAGTCTTTTTATTCGAGCTCGAGTTTTGCAAACAAGTGAGGATAATAAGACGTTTCACTCCTTGGTACACCTTATACTTTATGTAACAAATTTATGATTTACAAGTTGATCACGTCTGCAATTTGAGGTTAGTTTGACGCGGTCATAATCGTACACGGTCGACTGCGAATGCGCATGCGCACAGTTCGATTATGGGCCCATAATACTCCTAGGAGTATTATGGACGCATTATTGTACTGTGCGCATGCGCATTCACTCCTTTTTGTGTAAAATACTACTTTTAGAACCAAAACGGCGTTACATAAAAAAATTTAAATACTTAATCTAATTCAGAAACATTGTTGGAATCTTAATTTATTTGTCTATTTCTGAGTTTCACGTAAATTAAGAACAAAATGTGGAAAAATGGTAGTAAAAGATGATATTAACGCAAAGAAGTTTTGATTCTTACACCAAAAAAAAAATTATATTTCAACTCAAACTTTTTCAATCCTCCCTTCCAGTGCATATTGAATAACTAAAGGATTGATTACTATCAAAAACTTTTTTCTTCCTATTCAGTTGGCCCACCGGTCGAATTTGCTAATCCTGCTTATCATGTGTACAAAATGACGGCCCCACAACTTATTGGTGTTCTAATCCCATGCGAAACTCACAAACTAGGCGTTCAAGGAAACATACTTAAATACGTAAAGTATTTTCCAATGGAAGAACGTGAATTCCTATATGTAATAGTAAGGGGTGATAAAATCATTGGACGTAAATATCGTTCAATAATATATGATTTTGGAAGAGACAGGGGCAAAGAAATGGCTATAGTGGAATACGGAAGATGAGCCATTCAAGCGCGTCCAGCGCTTACTGTTCAACTTACTACCTTAGGTTTCGGCTTTGAGCTGCCGCACAACACTGTGTATCATGATATTCCAGCATATCAACGCCGCAGAATCATCCACGAGGACACATTCACTGGTGCGCTTATTCGAACTGAATACGTGGAAGAACAACGATGTTATTAAATTTGGGATGTAAAATGGTATAGGGGAAACCAGCCTACAGCAGATAATGATTTACAGTAGATAATCTTCATTAACTGGAAAAATGACAAAAAAGGTTCATTATTTTTGTTAGTATAACATTTCATCAAGGACACTATATTTTCTGACCAAGTTTTATTCTGTCATGTCCAGAAGCAATGCCAGAAAGGATTGTCTATTGATGGACAGATGTGTGAAAATCGTACCCATGACTAGGTCTAATAAACATGTTTAATACTAACATTTATTAACAATTTTTAATACATTTTAACATAGTAATAGCAATAATAGTAATTGTATCTTCTATATCGCCTTTTTACATTCGTTATCTAAAATATGTATATGATACCTGCTTTTCGTCATCCTGGACTTTGATGACGATTCTAAAGTGCAGAATGAGCCTCAATAAAAATGCTAGTTTTTTATCACAAGAGAGAAGTTTTATTTTTCCCAAAATGCGTTCTCTGTATCTAAAGACAAATAAAATGGATTCAGGACGCTTCAATTTACCTGACCTACTAGTAACACCCAGTACACCTGGTATTAAACCATGCATTTATTTTAAAGTGTAACTATTTGGTAAAAAATTAACTTTTTGTTGAAAAACGATATTTTCGACTTGAAAATTCAACTGTTTTGTTCATAATACTAGTAGATGAGTGCGGTTTAAACGCCCATTGGGCGTTTTCACTTTGGGAGCCGAACATCATTTTTCTCACGGAATGGTGTTGAAAAATTAATCTTCTTGGTCGATTGTTCGGTCATGACTTTGATTTTCGACATCCAAAAATATTAGCTTCGGAAAAAATGTGTACAAACGCCGTACTATTGAATCTTTTTACATTAATAAGGAAAGAAAGTGTGTTAATCTCAGACATGACAACTCCAAACTGCCGGATTTCTACAGACTTTTATGTAAAAACTAACTCTAATTCACTGTTAGATTTTAATATTTGTTTTTGATTTCTAATTTGGCGCCCATTTCTTCGACTATGTTCCATATTCATGGACTTTATGAACGCGTTTGCCTGACCCTTTGTAGATGTCTTTGTAAACACTTGTGGAAATTTGACACTTGAAAGACTCTATTCCGCAAACACTGTTTTGCTTCTCATAATAATTTTTTCTATTAACTTCACTAAAATGTGAAACTCTAACTTATGTGAACCTTTTGGTTCACTCCAAAATCACAACAATGTTCTTTCTTATATTAATCTTTGGTAAGTTTTTTGTTTTGCTCAACTTTAATTACAGTTCATTTCGTTACCATAACCTTAAAAATAACCTTTAAATTTTTCTTCTGCCTTCTCTTTTCCCACATCATTTTTGTTTCTTCTTTATTTTTACACTGATATCTATGTCTATTTTAATAACATTGGTATAAAAAATTTCTATCTATCTCCAGTTTATTGTTTACTTACAATTTCCTTCGGAGTATGAATCACATTCTTTCTGATGGAGGAGGTTTTTTTTCTAAACTTTTGTGCAAAAGGATATTAAGTCTTTCAGTCGCCAATTTTTCACCTGATGTTCAGGTAATAATTTTATTTTTATTTTTAGATATTATTTTTTCTTTGAATGTTATATTTTGTTAAGACCAACGTGATGATTTATTTATTCACTTTTTTATTTAAACTTTTACATGTTTTTCATGTTGTTTCTATATTTTTTAAATACTATTTATTATTTATATGACTATTGTGAATTTTTTTTAAAATAATTTTTACAATAAATTATTATTTCCTACAGGCTTGAAAAGGGGCCACACTAAGTCCGAAACGTTCCCACTTTCTAACTGAATTCCACTTGTTTTTTATTACTTGGACCTTTGACACCGAAAACTTATTTACTTTCATGTCTATCTAAGCTTTCGAATTTTCGTGGATTTTATGCTGTTTGAAAACCGTGAATACAATACTCTTTTTTAAAATATAAGAAACATTTAACACATAAATTCAATACTCTACAATATAAGAGAATGTCTAAACAGAAAATAGATTTTAAAATTCAAAACACTTGGTTTCTCTTTAAATTCTTTTAACAAAAAACATTTTCCTTCACAAGATTTTATAGCCTCAATTGAATTTGGTATTTGGAATTTTCCCGTTTATGTACAAAATGAAATAAGAGTCCAATTCGCTCAAACTATTCTTAATTTTCTTAATTCAACTATTCTAAACAAACAAAAATTTCAAGACTACTTTGATTTTTCTGCAACAATACCATTTGTTAAAGATAACCCTAATATAATTTTTATCAAAACAGACAACGTTAATGTAACTGTTGCAATTGATAGATTACAATATAATGAACAAATGTTATACTTATTATCAGATAAGTCTAAATTTAAAGAAATCAAATTTGAATATACTTCCACTACAGAAAAATCTAATAACATTATCATCAATAGATGGGACCATAATGCTTATATATCAACAATTGAAGCTAAACAGTTAAAAGCAAATTCTACCTTAATTCCTAGAACAAACGGACTTCCCAAAATTCAGAAAGAGGGAAACCCTTTAAGGTTAATAGTTTCTGCCATAAATAGTCCCACTGCCAAATTAACTAAATTTCTTTCAGAACATTTAAGATTAATAACGCATAAATCACAGTATCATGTTAAAGATTTCTTTGGATGTTGTTAACTTATTTCCTAACATCCCTATTAATTTAGCTTTACAAAGTATTAAAAGTAAATGGGTATTAATAATAAATAAATCAGTAAAAGTTCACTGATCAGCAGCTACATTTCGATGATTTGCCAGCGTATATATGCTGATTTGAATTAACGGTATAATTAATAATCTATCGCATAAAAATAATTTGATCAAAATATTTGAAAATCCAGATTTACACGAACTGCAGTCAATCAGTTTGTAAAAAATGTAAATCGGTCACTATTTTTCAAATCTGAATCAGCACGAAACATACCGGCTTAAGATTTTTTTTTTTAAGAAATGTTCAGAAATTTCGATCTAGGAACAAAATTTATATTTAATTGGTTTAAATTATCAAAAAAGCTTACAGTTAGAACACCAGAGAAGTCTTTAAAAAATCGGATAAGATAGAGCTTCATTTTTTACATTTTTACGCAGAATCTTCGTTTATGTATGTTACCGACAAGATTAAACTACAAAACATTGGTGAATATTAACAACTGTGTTCAACTTTATTGGGGTTGGTGGGACCTCTAAATATCAATTTTTGGTTAACTTTCGAAAAGGGAGTACCTCTGGGAATTCCAAAAAATTGGATGCTTTACACATAACTAGGTTACCCAATGACTTACTTCCTAATAAAATTTTAGGAACTGAATTGATCAGAACAATTCTTTTGAATGATCACCACATGCTCTAATTAAAAAGTGATTTAAAATAATGTTTCTGATAAATTCCGTGAACTTCAGTTAATATATTTATCTATTTTAGAATAATGCTTATGATTCTTAATTTTAAAGGTGACTATTTTTAAAAGTATGCCAAACACCGTCGTGCAATTTTAACATAGAGTGAACTCTGAAAAGTGCATTTTATCTTCAATTTTTTATTTTCTCAAACAGATTTTATTACTGAGAAAATTTTTTTTGGACAAATATAATTGGTTTTTACGTTTCCTTCAAAAATAGTTTTACCTATCATTAAATTTAAATATCGAATATGAAGGCTTCCGTTAAAGAATCAAGTAACTGAATTTGTTTTTTTGAAACTGACTAATGAAATGTAAATACTCAAGACAAATTTGACGCCTTTAATCTACGAGATAACATCTATTAGATATTATACAATCCAAGGAAGCACTAGAATATTCATTTTTTACAGTTTTAATCAACTCTTTCATAATTACGCAATTCGGTTTTTCATCAGATTAAAAAGCATGAAAATTGTTCATAATCTTGTTTTATCCTTGCTGTTTATCTTCACTTCTATTGGTAAATATAATAATATTCTATGTGACAATTTATGAAAAAAATTTAAGCTATCGCAAATCAAAAGTTGTGCCATATAATCTGCTTTCTATACTAATATAAATTTTTTTTCAATCTTTATTCGTATTTCTCCGAAATACGTACGAATTTAGTTTTAATTTATTCCGGGATAGTCTAGAATTCGTACGCTATAACAAAAAAAATTCGAAAAGTGTCGATCAAATATCGAACTAGACACGTCAGCATACACATATAGTACACTTCTAACTGCGCATCTGCACATATTGGACACTTCCTACTGTACGCGTCGGAAATTAGAAGTGCACAAATGGTAACCCTTCAAACTTGCACGTATCACTTAGGAGAAGCAAATGTTTAACTAGACACGTCTACGTGCACATATGGTACCCTCCCCACGTGCTCTCCTAACTTCAGCTGATCAAATATCTGGCTATATGCATCTAAGGTCCCATTTGGTACACTCCTAACTAAGAGCAAATGTCTTGCTAGATACACCTACATGCATATAGTGCACATCTAACTGCGAACATACACAGATGGGAAATTTCTAACTGTGCACGTCGGAATTTAGAGGAGCCCAGAGGTACCCTTCCAACTTGCATGTCTAACTCAAAACTGAAAAAAGTCTAACTAGCCACGTCTAGGCTCCCATAGATAGAAAAAGCACATATGAGAAGTGAAAGGGAGATAGACAGGAGGAACTTTGAGGGAACGCTGAATAAGATGGTGGAAAATTTGGAACAGCTTAACGCGAAGTTGGAGAGATTGCAGGAAGGAAAGGAAGAGAGAGAAATGAAAGAGATTGGATGCCAGACGGAAGAGGAAGAGAGAACATGGAGGGAGATGCCGAAGAAGCTAACGCCAGAAGAGTGGGAGAGAGAAAAGGAAGAGAGAGCACAGAGGAGAAGAAACCTTAGAGTGCTTGGAGTCAGCAAGGAAGAGAACGAGGTAACGAATATGGTAGGGTTCTTGACCGCGCACAAGAAGGTGATGGCTAAAGTAGAGAATTCAAGGAAAATGGACTTAGGGATGCTTCTAATATCAAATACCTGAGAGAACAAAAGGGATCTGCTGAACGTCAAGGGAAGATTGAGAGGCACAGGCTTGTGGAGAGAGGAAGATCTGACGGAAAGAGAAGAGGACATACAAGAATGGTTGAGAAGGAAGAAGCGGAGAATGGATCTGGCACTGTAGCGAGACGGAAGGAGAGATGATGTAGCAGGAACGGTAACAATGGCGATCAGGAAAAAAGATGAATATTACGGAGGAGCATGGGGGGGGGGGGGGCTAAAGAATAAGTACGGGAGTGAAAAGCAGAGCAAACGTGTGTATGAGGTGAGAAAAGGCGGTGCTGGGGTGCCAGGAGTGAGACGGGAATGTAAAGAATGAAAGTGTTCCTCGGTGTTTGTTAAACAGGCAAAAATTAAGGTATAGTGGAATAACTTATTTATAAAGTTTTTGATGGGGCAAAAGAGGAGTTTAGGACACTGTGTGAAGGGCACTGAGTGAAGTAAATTCTAGGAGTTTCTTCTGTGTGGATGGGAAATGAGAAATGGTTTTAAAATAGAAATGGCTGTAATAGCGGAAAGGTAAAGCAGAGTAGGGGGAGAGTAATAGTGTAGAATAAAGGGGTGCTGGGGCACTATGCTAGAGAGAAGGAGAAAGACACACGTAGAGAGTGTAAGAAGTATAAGAAGAAGGGATCAAAGAGAGGAATATTAGAGACAGGGCTTCCATTTCATCCTTCCCTTTAATGTAAGTGGGGTTAAGGTAGGATAATAAGACTGAATGTAAGGAAAGGAGATAATTTTGTAAAGGTTTGTTCCTAAAACTCTCAAACTCGTAAAAGGGAGAAAGTATAATGAACTACTACTATTAATATGAATAATGCTTCAACAGAATAAAAAATTTCTTTAGATTCCGGGGAAAATTTGAAATGATTCTTTATTTTGACAAATTAAGTTTAAAACAAAATTTGAAAAGATTCACAAATACTGCAAAAGATATATAAAAATTCCTTTAAGCCATTGGTACGTGACCTCACAGGGAACGTGCTCATACTACATAAAATTAAACAGGGTTTGGGGGGGGGGGGGTGTCATATACTGTTACGAATTAAATGTAAAAATAATGTTGAATTAAATTAAACACGAATTAAAAACTCAAAAATAAGCGAGCCGTTGATAATCTGTGAGATAACGACTATAGCATATTATATAACCTAATGAAGAACTAGAATATTCATTATACACATTTTGTTTTAAATTCTTTATTAGTATATTAATCATTTGTTTCTCTGATTAAAAATGATGAAGATTGTTCATACTCTCGTCGTATCCTTGGTGGTTATCTTCAATGCTATTGGTGAATATAATTATATTATACATCTATAATTGTAAGTATTTTTTTAGCTATACCCAAATCAATAGCGGTGCGATATAATATGCATTCTATCTCAACTGCTATTTTTTCAAACTGTATTTGAATTTTTCTGCAATAACAAGAAGTTGAAGTTCAATTTATTCCGGGCGAATTTAATATTTGTGTGTCAGAATTACTTGGCATTACTTTAGCGCCCCTAAGGCATGTAAATTCGCCCCAAAAAGATTATATTTGCGAACAAATAAATATATTTTAGAGTGCAAATAAATATATTCTAGAGTGAAAATAAATGAGAGGAAATTACATCCAATAGTATCCAGTATTTTGACATGTTGGGCTAGTAACACTAGTACAGATAATATTAAAAAAAAAAGACAAACATTGTGCATGTATAGAATTCCTGAAAATAAGACGAAGAATCCAATATTCAAATCTGAGCAACCAACATAAAATGATTCTATTCTAATTAAATTTTGTTGGTTAATTTCTTTGGAAAAAAATAAAAAAGAGAAAAGGAAAATCAGTAATCAACTTGGATCTCAAGTATCGAAGAGAGAGCATCCTTTTTTTGACACTGTTCCTACCTGCTCTGATATTTCTTACCTCAAGGGGGATTTGGTTGGTTGCCTTCTCAGTTTTCTTTCCTCTTTTTGATTTTTGTCCAAAGAAGTTTAAAGGCAAAATTAAAATTACAATAGGAGCATTTTGTGGTAGTTGTCCAAATTCGGTCTTTGGATTTTTGGTTTTATTTTCAGAAATTCTATACAATATCTTAAGTATGAGATGTTAAATAGGATTTTGAATTGGATTTTGTTCTAATTTAAAATTCTTAAATTTTAACATTGTGCTGGTGCGGGGCACGACGACATTTACAAATAACACCTGTGTTTGTTTATTTTGATATTATTGTTTTTCCATAAAATAGCTTTTATTGTTTGAAAAACTAGTGATGTGGTGCTAATTCTGTTTTTAAATACGTGTCAGAAGAATAATCATGCAATAAAAGTTTTGGCGGAAACATATGAAAAATTCTTTGGCAGAAATTAGGCAGGTCAACATATTTTGCAATACTTGAAGTATAAAAAAGTTAGTTTTTGATAGGAAAAGTCTTTTCTGAAACTTCTGGAATCACGATTTGTTGTTTATAAGAATTCTCAAAAATAATGATAATCGTGTTGTTGAATGGCAATCCAAAGTGCTAGAATTCTTCAGATGAAAAGAAATGACTGCAGAACAAAATAAAAAATGTTCTTTGTTAAAAACTGCGATGGAAATAAATTGGCAGTACAGATATTTCTTTTTAATATCTATGCAGTATTTAATTTTACGACATTCAAAAAAGTTCTTTTCTTGGGAGATTTACAAAATGTGTAGCCAGACTTTTAGAAAAATGTAATCATATGTTTTTTGTTGCAGAATTGAGTTCCAATTTCGAGTGCTTACCTAATGGCGCCCCTATTCCTGGCGTTCCTCGTTCCGGAACTGCTTCTTCTCCTGACAAATCTAATTCTCCTGAAAGTTCTCTTCATCGTTCAGAAACTCCTCTTCCTTCTAGGTCCCGTTCTCCTTCCAGGCATCGTCCTTTAACCATACTTGGATTCGGCGTTGACAAAATTGGACTTATTCGGCTTATTCCACACAGAAATCCACATCGGCGATACGAAATTCGAAGATACACCTTTCCTGCTGGTAAACCAATTCAATTGCGCGGTAAAGGACTGTTTGACTATAAGCCCATGCCAATTAGAGAACGATATGTTTTAACAACATCTACTGGTGACGTCGTTGCACTAGTGGATCCCAATAAAATTCTTCGTGGAATATTCAATCTCGATGGAAGGCGGGTGGGCATAAACATAGAAAGTGGCACAGTTTTTGAATTGCCCCAGGAGTTACTGAATGAAGCTCCATTAGGTCATTTTAGCAAAATCTCAAAGAATTTTGAAGTGGTATCGTTAAGTCACGTGTAGATCACAACTCTCCACACCACACTGAGAAAGCTGGGCGCTGGACGCTAAATTGAGATACAGCATTGTTGAGTAAAAATGGACTTAAATCTAGTTGTTAGACAAAAGAAAATTTGTACAATTTGTATAATGTTTATCCTGAAATATAATATTGATTTCAATAAAGTATTGTATATTCATAATCTGTAAACTTGTTTTGAAGTGATAAATTCTTGTGGCACGCTGTAAGCTTGCCAAAGTAACAGGATTTGAGAGGAAATACGGGTAACGCTTCACGGGTAACGCTTTCTCTCCTCTATCTCTTCTTCGCTTCTCCCACTGACTGACTCTTTTAATCCCTCTCCCCCTCTCCCCCTCTCCTACGCTTCTTCCGCTTGTCTTCTTCACGCCTTTCTCTCGCTCTAGTTCACTTTGCGCGTATTTTTTAATTTATTCAGAATAAAAGGTAAATTGTCTGTTTTTTTATTTCTTGATAGAAGATTGATAAAACGATCAACAATCTTGTTAGGTTTGAAAAACGCTCATGGAAAAGGTTCTATATTATATTATTTTCTCGATTTGGGCATTTTGTCACAAAGAAGAAGAAAATTGTTTTTTTTTTTTAATTTATATTCATTATTTCTTTGTAACTTAAAAGCAACAATGATAATAAATTGTTTGAACAATTATTTTTGATAATTTCAATTAATTATTACTCCGCTCTATGTGAAAAGTGGATTTTGACATCTTTAATTTACTTTTGAAAAGATTTCAAATAAATATATACTTGACGGTATTTAAAAAAATTTAAAGGAATTTGAAAACTTTTAAAGTATTTAAAAAGATTTCAAGGAATTTTCAAAAGCTTTAAAAAGTTTAAAGTGATTTTTAAAGATTTCAAAGGACTTTCAACATTTCAGGAAATTTTCGATGATTGCAAGCGAGTTTTTATTCATTTCAATAATTTGATGGAAACTCAAGGGATTACAAATATTTTATTGTATTTAATAGGATTTCAAGAAATTTCAAAGGAATTGAAATATTTTAAGGTATTTTAAAAGATTACAAGGCATTTTCAATTGATTTCAGTGAACCAACATGATTTGAAATGATTCAAAATATTTCAGGGTATTTTAAAATATTGCAGGGCATTTCCAAAAGATTAAAAGATTTCAAGACATTTCAAAAGATTAAAAAAAATGTTCAAATATCTTATAGTATTTTTAAAAGATTTCAATAATTTTGAAGTAACTGAAAATAATGTTGAATATTTTAGGGTATTTTAAAATATTCCAGGGAATTTTCAAGAGTTTTAAAGATTATTAAGGGATTGCAACAGATTTTAAAAGATTTTAAATATTTTAGGAAATTTCAAAACATTCCAAAGAAATTTAATAATTGAAAATTTTATTAATATAAACATTTTAAAATTATTCTTTAATGTCATGATATTTCAAAACATTTTAAAGGGATTTTATAAGATTTCCGAGGATTTCTTTGTTTTTAATGGACTTTCAAAGCAAACAAGGTTTTTAAATAAATTTTCGCAGATTTCTGGAATTCGAACTCGATTCATTTATATTCTTTTGATTTTTGCAGAATTCTCTTGATTTTTTTCAATTCACGTGAATTCTTCTTTACTCATTTAATCCTACTACATTCGATGAATTTTTTTATTTGTTTTTAGTTTTTATTTAATTCATCCTGAAATTTCCGAAAAGCCGAAGATTCTGAGGCATTTCATCAAATTCTTTTAAGTTTCCTCAAATGTCAGATATGCTTTTGAAACATTTTCAGAATATTCCAAAAACGTACAAAGCTAGGCAAGATTACGTTAAAAAAGTATTTAATGTCTCGAAGATACCATACAATTTTTTTTTGGATTATTTCACGTTTTTGACTGATAATTTTGCGTGACTTAGGACGTTTTAAGAATGTTATAAAAGTATATAGGAGTGAAACAGTCTTTTTATTCGAGCTCGAGTTTTGCAAACAAGTGAGGATAATAAGACGTTTCACTCCTTGGTACACATGATACTTTATGTAACAAATGTATGATTTACACGTTGATCACGTCTGCAATTTGAGGTTAGTTTGACGCGGCCATAATCGTGCACGGTCGACTGCGAATGCGCATGCGCACAGTTCGATTATGGACCCATAATACTCCTAGGAGTATTATGGACGCATTATTGTACTGTGCGCATGCGCATTCACTCCTTTTTGTGTAAAATACTACTTTTAGAACCAAAACGGCGTTACATAAAAAAATTTAAATACTTAATCTAATTCAGAAACATTGTTGGAATCTTAATTTATTTGTCTATTTCTGAGTTTCACGTAAATTAAGAACAAAATGTGGAAAAATGGTAGTATCAGATGATATTAAAGCAAATAAGTTTTGATTCTTACGTCAAAAAAATTATATTTTAACTCAAGCTTTTTCAATCATCCCTTCCAGTGCATATTGAATAATTAAAGGATTGATTACCATCAAAAACTTTTTTCTTCCTTTTCAGTTGGCCCACCGGTCGAATTTGCTAATCCTGCTTATCATGTGTACAAAATGACGGCCCCACAACTTATTGGTGTTCTAATCCCATGCGAAACTCACAAACTAGGCGTTCAAGGAAACATACTTAAATACGTAAAGTATTTTCCAATGGAAGAACGTGAATTCCTATATGTAATAGTAAGGGGTGATAAAATCATTGGACGTAAATATCGTTCAATAATATATGATTTTGGAAGAGACAGGGGCAAAGAAATGGCTATAGTGGAATACGGAAGATGAGCCATTCAAGCGCGTCCAGCGCTTACTGTTCAACTTACTACCTTAGGTTTCGGCTTTGAGCTGCCGCACAACACTGTGTATCATGATATTCCAGCATATCAACGCCGCAGAATCATCCACGAGGACACATTCACTGGTGCGCTTATTCGAACTGAATACGTGGAAGAACAACGATGTTATTAAATTTGGGATGTAAAATGGTATAGGGGAAACCAGCCTACAGCAGATAATGATTTACAGTAGATAATCTTCATTAACTGGAAAAATGACAAAAAAGGTTCATTATTTTTGTTAGTATAACATTTCATCAAGGACACTATATTTTCTGACCAAGTTTTATTCTGTCATGTCCAGAAGCAATGCCAGAAAGGATTGTCTATTGATGGACAGATGTGTGAAAATCGTACCCATGACTAGGTCTAATAAACATGTTTAATACAGCTAATTGATTAATTTCGTGATATTTTTTTTCTATAAGAATATTAAATTGAATATGTAAGCTTTATTTCAAAAAGAAAATTTTTCACAACTGAAGTAAATCTTCGTTTTGCTTCAAGTTTAGATTCTGGTTCGAGGCAGGAAATTATCTATTGTAATTGCAAGCGATATTGCATTGATAAAAGATGTAAGTGCCGACAAAGAAATGTTGAGTCCAATTCCAAATGTCATGCCAACAGTTTGCGTAGAAATAATTGGATGCAAGTGTCACATAACTGATGTTATGTCAGCTTTAAAAAATCTCAATTTGTGAAAAAAACAAATATTCACAGCTAACATTTATTAAGAATTTTTAATACATTTTAACATAGTAATAGCAATAATAGTAATTGTATCTTCTATATCGCCTTTTTACATTCGTTATCTAAAATATGTATATGATACCTGCTTTTCGTCATCCTGGACTTTGATGACGATTCTATAGTTCAGAATGAGCCTGAATAAAAATGCTAGTTTTTTATCACAAGAAAGAAGTTTTATTTTTCCCAAAATGCGTTCTCTGTATCTAAAGACAAATAAAATGGATTCAGGACGCTTCAATTTACCAGACCTACTAGTAACACCCAGTACACCTGGTATTAAACCATGTATTTATTTGAAAGTGTAAC
Source organism: Andricus quercustozae (assembly GCA_932072015.1). Taxonomy (NCBI): domain Eukaryota; kingdom Metazoa; phylum Arthropoda; class Insecta; order Hymenoptera; family Cynipidae; genus Andricus; species Andricus quercustozae. Next base: position 13,357 of record CAKNWU010327411.1, read on the forward strand.
TATTTGGTAAAAAATTAACTTTTTGTTGAAAAACGATATTTTCGACTTGAAAATTCAACTGTTTTGTTCATAATACTAGTATATGAGTGTGGTTTAAATGCGCATAAGAAAGCCTGCGATTTATGTTCAATAATTTGGTTAAAAATTCATATACTTTGATAAAAATTGATTCTTTTTGCTTGAAAATTAATCTTCTTCGTCGATTGTTCTACAGTCTTTTATGTAAAAACTAACTCTAATACACTATTACATTTTAATGTTTGTTTTTGATTTCTAATTTGGCGCCCATTTCTTCGACTATGTTCCATATTCATGGACTTTATGAACGCGTTTGCCTGACCCTTTGTAGATGTCTTTGTAAACACTTGTGGAAATTTGACACTTGAAAGACTCTATTCCGCAAACACTGTTTTGCTTCTCATAATAATTTTTTCTATTAACTTCACTAAAATGTGAAACTCTAACTTATGTGAACCTTTTGGTTCATTCCAAAATCACAACAATGTTCTTTCTTATATTAATCTTTGGTAAGTTTTTTGTTTTGCTCAACTTTAATTACAGTTCATAACCTTAAAAATAACCTTTACATTTTTTTTCTGCCTTCTCTTTTCCCACATCATTTTTGTTTTTTCTTTATTTTTACACTGATATCAATGTCTATTTTAATAACATTGGTATACAAAATTTCTATCTATCTCCAGTTTATTGTTTGCTTCCAATTTCCTTCGGAGTATGAATCACATTCTTTCTGATGGAGGAGGTTTTTTTTCTAAACTTTTGTGCAAAAGGATATTAAGTCTTTCAGTCGCCAATTTTTCACCTGATGTTCAGGTAATAATTTTATTTTTATTTTTAGATATTATTTTTTCTTTGAATGTTATATTTTGTTAAGACCAACGTGATGATTTATTTATTCACTTTTTTATTTAAACTTTTACATGTTTTTCATGTTGTTTCTATATTTTTTAAATACTATTTATTATTTATATGACTATTGTGAATTTTTTTTAAAATAATTTTTACAATAAATTATTATTTCCTACAGGCTTGAAAAGGGGCCACACTAAGTCCGAAACGTTCCCACTTTCTAACTGAATTCCACTTGTTTTTTATTACTTGGACCTTTGACACCGAAAACTTATTTACTTTCATGTCTATCTAACCTTTCGAATATTCGTGGATTTTATGCTGTTTGAAAACCGTAAATACAATACTCTTTTTTTAAAATATAGAAACATTTAACACATAAATTCAATACTCTACAATATAAGAGGATTTCTAAACAGAAAATAGATTTTAAAATTCCAAACACTTGGTTTAAGAACTTAACTAATACAACAATTCCTGAAGATGTTGTTAAAATCGTATCATTAGGCCCAGGTTTCTCTTTAAATTCTTAAAAAAAAAAAACATTTTCCTTCACAATATCTTATAGCCTCAATTGAATTTGGTATTTGGAATTTTCCCGTTTATGTACAAAATGAAATAAGAGTCCAATTCGCTCAAACTATTCTTAATTTTCTTAATTCAACTATTCTAAACAAACAAAAATTTCAAGACTACTTGGATTTTCTGCAACAATACCATTTGTTAAAGATAACCCTAATATAATTTTTATCAAAACAGACAACGTTAATGTAACTGTTGCAATTGATAGATTACAATATAATGAACAAATGTTATACTTATTATCAGATAAGTCTAAATTTAAAGAAATCAAATTTGAATATACTTCCACTACAGAAAAATCTAATAACATTATCATCAATAGATGGGACCATAATGCTTATATATCAACAATTGAAGCTAAACAGTTAAAAGCAAATTCTACCTTAATTCCTAGAGCAAACGGACTTCCCAAAATTTAGAAAGAGGGAAACCCTTTAAGGTTAATAGTTTCTGCCATAAACAGTCCCACTGCCAAATTAACTAAATTTCTTTCAGAACATTTAAGATTAATAACGGATAAATCACAGGGTATATTATATATTATATTATTATATATTAATGGGTATTAATAATAAATAAATCAGTGAAAGTTCACTGATTAGCAGCTACATTTCGATGATTTGCCAGCGTATATACGCTGATTTGAATTAACGGTATACTTAGCGCTGATTCCGTTTTAGAGAGTATAGAGATATACTGCTGCAATGCTTCAGGATGAAAAAGAATCTATCACATAAAAATAATTTGATCAAAATATTTGAAAATCCAGATTTACACAAATTGCAGTCAATCAGTTTGTAAAAAATATAAATCGGTCACTATTTTTCAAATCTGAATCAGCACGAAACATACCGGCTTAAGATTTTTTTTTTTAAGAAATGTTCAGAAATTTCGATCTAGGAACAAAATTTATATTTAATTGGTTTAAATTATCAAAAAAGCTTACAGTTAGAACACCAGAGAAGTCTTTAAAAAATCGGATAAGATAGAGCTTCATTTTTTACATTTTTACGCAGAATCTTCGTTTATGTATGTTACCGACAAGATTAAACTACAAAACATTGGTGAATATTAACAACTGTGTTCAACTTTATTGGGGTTGGTGGGACCTCTAAATATCAATTTTTGGTTAACTTTCGAAAAGGGAGTATCTCTGGGAATTCCAAAAAATTGGATGCTTTACACATAACTAGGTTACCCAATGACTTACTTCCTAATAAAATTTTAGGAACTGAATTGATCAGAACAATTCTTTTGAATGATCACCACATGCTCTAATTAAAAAGTGATTTAAAATAATGTTTCTGATAAATTCCGTGAACTTCAGTTAATATATTTATCTATTTTAGAATAATGCTTATGATTCTTAATTTTAAAGGTGACTATTTTTAAAAGTATGCCAAACACCGTCGTGCAATTTTAACATAGAGTGAACTCTGAAAAGTGCATTTTATCTTCAATTTTTTATTTTCTCAAACAGATTTTATTACTGAGAAAATTTTTTTTGGACAAATATAATTGGTTTTTACGTTTCCTTCAAAAATAGTTTTACCTATCATTAAATTTAAATATCGAATATGAAGGCTTCCGTTAAAGAATCAAGTAACTGAATTTGTTTTTTTGAAACTGACTAATGAAATGTAAATACTCAAGACAAATTTGACGCCTTTAATCTACGAGATAACATCTATTAGATATTATACAATCCAAGGAAGCACTAGAATATTCATTTTTTACAGTTTTAATCAACTCTTTCATAATTACGCAATTCGGTTTTTCATCAGATTAAAAAGCATGAAAATTGTTCATAATCTTGTTTTATCCTTGCTGTTTATCTTCACTTCTATTGGTAAATATAATAATATTCTATGTGACAATTTATGAAAAAAATCTAAGCTATCGCAAATCAAAAGTTGTGCCATATAATCTGCTTTCTATACTAATATAAATTTTTTTTCAATCTTTATTCGTATTTCTCCGAAATACGTACGAATTTAGTTTTAATTTATTCCGGGATAGTCTAGAATTCGTACGCTATAACAAAAAAAATTCGAAAAGTGTCGATCAAATATTGAACTAGACACGTCAGCATACACATATAGTACACTTCTAACTGCGCATCTGCACATATTGGACACTTCCTACTGTACGCGTCGGCAATTAGAAGTGCACAAATGGTAACCCTTCAAACTTGCACGTATCACTTAGGAGAAGCAAATGTTTAACTAGACACGTCTACGTGCACATATGGTACCCTCCCCACGTGCTCTCCTAACTTCAGCTGATCAAATATCTGGCTATATGCATCTAAGGTCCCATTTGGTACACTCCTAACTAAGAGCAAATGTCTTGCTAGATACACCTACATGCATATAGTACACATCTAACTGCGAACATACACAGATGGGAAATTTTCCAACTTGCATGCCTAACTCAAGACTGAAAAAAGTCTAACTAGCCACGTCTACGCTCCCATAGATAGAAAAAGCACATATGAGAAGTGAACGGGAGATAGACAGGAGGAACTTTGAGGGAACGCTGAATAAGATGGTGGAAAATTTGGAACAGCTTAACGCGAAGTTGGAGAGATTGCAGGAAGGAAAGGAAGAGAGAGAAATGAAAGAGATTGGATGCCAGACGGAAGAGGAAGAGAGAACATGGAGGGAGATGCCGAAGAAGCTAACGCCAGAAGAGTGGGAGAGAGAAAAGGAAGAGAGAGCACAGAGGAGAAGAAACCTTAGAGTGCTTGGAGTCAGCAAGGAAGAGAACGAGGTAACGAATATGGTAGGGTTCTTGACCGCGCACAAGAAGGTGATGGCTAAAGTAGAGAATTCAAGGAAAATGGACTTAGGGATGCTTCTAATATCAAATACCTGAGAGAACAAAAGGGATCTGCTGAACGTCAAGGGAAGATTGAGAGGCACAGGCTTGTGGAGAGAGGAAGATCTGACGGAAAGAGAAGAGGACATACAAGAATGGTTGAGAAGGAAGAAGCGGAGAATGGATCTGGCACTGTAGCGAGACGGAAGGAGAGATGATGTAGCAGGAACGGTAACAATGGCGATCAGGAAAAAAGATGAATATTACGGAGGAGCATGGGGGGGGGGGGGGGCTAAAGAATAAGTACGGGAGTGAAAAGCAGAGCAAACGTGTGTATGAGGTGAGAAAAGG